>CATIWQ010192915.1:0-30655 GCA_949673415.1 Euphorbia schlechtendalii | reverse complement strand
AATCCCGTTAACTCAGTCCAAACACTCGTTAAATCATAATCTTCTTCCTTGTCAATCTCTTCATAAGTTTCTCCTACACTAAACCACTTAATCAAATCCATTAAAGTAAACTTAAATTCTTCCCCTTCATTCCTAAATTTCCTTTTCAAAAAGTTCCCATCCTCCGTAATAGTAACAAAAAAATCGAGGACCCATCCCTCGATAAACAGAAAACACATATTCACAAATTTCTCCAATCCAAATAGCGAAAAATACTCTTCTACTTTCGCATGAATTCCAGCATCAATCACAAAAGTAGGATCATAGAAAAGTGTAACTTAGATATAAAAGTTCTTGATCCTCAAGTATCTTTCAACTTCTTCTTCACTATAAATTGGAAAAGGGCATCCATACTTTTTTTGTTGGTTGACCAATTTGTTCTTCCCCTTAGTTGCTACTGATTTCTTGGGAGCCATTGAATTCAAGAGTTTGAAAGAAGGATTTGTGTTTTGATTTTTGGAAAAACAGAGAAAATTTATTTGCAAGAGATTATAGTTGTGTAAAAGAGGGATTGATTTGTGAAAATCAATTAGGAAAATAGTTATATATATAGGAAATTGGGTAATTATAGCTTTTTCAACGGATATATACAATTATAAACGTTAGAAAATAGAGTCGTTACAGCAATAACTACTGTGAAATCGCACCAGTCACGATCGCAAAAGACAGTCGTGATTGTGACTTTCTCCACACCAAAACAGAAAGTTTTGACAACTTAATTCCCGAACGTGATACAGGTCGCGATCGTGATATGTTCAATAAACCCTCTATAACAATAAACCCTCTAAACTATAAATAATAAACCAATTATAACAATAAACCCTCTAAACTGAAAATGGAAAGTGTAAATGTCCTAAACCATTTATAAAGTGTGAAGCTTACCAATGCACATGTCAATTGCATTACCAACATCAAAATTATACCAAAAAAACAAAACCCTAGCTTAGTTGGTAACATCGAAACAAACACTTAAAACGATCAGTGAACAACTTCAATGAAGTTACATACAGTATAAATAAGCACATTTCCTCTCTTTAACAACCATTTTTCATTATCTCTAAAAATGTCGTCATTTTAACTCAAGCCCTAACTAAAAATGCAAAATAAATTCAAAAGTAAACAATGAACAATATAGAGAATCATGTTTACCTTCTTTTTCGGCCCACTACGGAGTCTTGATGGAAAAAACTTCACCTATTCTTAGTTCCACCCACCAACTGATGTGAAGGGAGAAGTCTACTACTAGAGAATGCGTGCGAAATTGAGCAATTACTTGAAGATGTTGACTTTGTTAAATAAAACCGAATTTGTCAAGATTTTGATCGAAATTAATGTGTCTGAAATTGAGGAGTAGAAGAGCTTGGAAAGACGAAACGAGAAATTTTTTTAAGGTGTAAATGATGTCTAAGAAATTTTGGCTTGTATAGTGGGATAAAAAGTTGACTTTCCCATTCCACCCCTGGCTACATCAGCGTTTTTGACATGGTCAACAAAAAAACCGTTATTTAATAACAGTAAAATTTATTAAATCCCTTTTGAGACCCATAAAAGCACTTGCACCCTTTTGAAAATGATCGAAACCATGTGACACATTTTCTAAAATTTACCCTAAAACTTTACAACAAACATGTCTACATTATTTGAATAGTTATAACTATTGCTTTAACCTAATTTGTGTCGTTGCTATTAACACTTGTGGAAAATTTCAGTACTTGCACCACCCACATTTAGTAGGTTAAGCCACCTCCGGTAGCTTCGAAAATTCCATTTACATATAAAACAAAATTTAATTATTATTATTAAGAATCAAAATCTTTTAGTTAATGTTAAAATATACTTTTCAATATTTATTAATGAATTAGAACAATAATTTTAACTAGACCTGTTAGCAAACCCACTTCGGCGGGGCTTGGATTTTTATTAAAAATTGTTAAAATAGTTTTTTTGTGACAGAAGATACCAATTCCAAAAGAGACCTTTCAAGTATGGTTTTAATGCTTGTTTTTGGCTAAACAGCACAATTTAGAATTTGGAAATACGGTAAGAGCAGTTATTTTCAATGTTATTGAAACCGGATCGGATGTCGAATCGATGAAGTAAATGGTTCACGGTTTTATAGGTTTGACTAGGTTCAATCGTGGTTCAACTGTTATTTATATTTTTATATGTAAATATTTAAATAAATATATATAAAATTATGCATTCATTAATCATCAAGTATAAATTATAAATAAATAAATAACTCACTAAAATTATAACACATTAAAAAGTAAATATAAAAAGGAATTAATAACATATTTTTTTTATCTCTTACTACTTTTAAATAATATATTAACTATATAATTAATCAAATATCTCAATACAATCATGACACATTTAATATGATTAACGATTTTTGGAAAATAATTAAAAATTTTAAATACCAACATAATCCATTCTATAAAAACAAGTAATAATTTAAATTAATTGATTTTCTACCTTAAAAAATTTAAAAATATTAATTATAAAACGAAATAATTTTCATGATGATAAAAAATCAGAGTTTGACCGGTTTATTAATTCACTGATTTTTCCCGATTTAAAACGGTCTAGAACGATTTTATATCGACCCGTTATTTTTATTCAACCGGACCAGACTAATTGCATATTCGCGATTATACTGATTCAACTGGACGGTCCGGTCCGGTTTCAATAACAGCGGTTACAATTGCTGGGTCTCTGCTTCACAAACGAGCCAGGTAATATTGCCGTTAGTTATTTCTTTCTAGGGTTTCTTAATAGACTGTACATTTCTCGTGTAGCTGTCGCAATTGAGCTAAACCAAATTTAGCCTTTCAATGGTAGAAAGTAGAAATCGAGTTATTCATTGGAATTGTAGTGCCCAATGGAAAACACACTACCATTAGGGCTGCAGAACAATCTCAAAACTCCATCGAGATGGGAAAATTTAAGCAAGAAGAGTAACTCGACATGCAAAACCCTAATTACAAAACCCAGTTTCAGCAATCCTCGTCCTTCAATCGCTGCACTCCATGTTTATGCCCAACACAATTCTACAACCCATAAAACCCTCCTTGTTGACACCTATCATCAACATCAAAAGCTCCGGGAATTGCTTGCTCAGCTCGACAACAATGGCGCTTGCCCTTTGCAATTGCTTCAAAGTCGTGGGGATTGGTCCAAAGACCTCTTCTGGCCGGTCATCAACTTCCTCAAACGTTCGTCCCGATCTTCAGAGATACTTCAGGTGCTGAATATACCGCCGATATTTTGTTACAGAATCTGTAGTTGTTATATTGATGTTCCAAATTTAAAACTTATGACTTAAAACATACTCATACGAATTTTAACTTAAAGTCGGACAACAAGCTTTTCTCATTCTTTATTTTTAATTTAAAAGTTTCTTACAATTTGAATTGCTATATGTTAGTTACTGGTTTTTATTTTCTGTTATTTTGGTGTCTTGTAGTAAGCTTATAATTAGGCACTATGTAGCACACAAAAGGGATCCAAACGTAAATTGAACAGGAAATTGGGAAAAACAAAATATGACATGAGTTTAGGTTATGGAAATGGAAATGTGGAAACTTTAGTGTCTAGGAATTTCCGTGCTTTAGGAATTAAACTTTCTTTGATAATATGCTCGATTATATGTATGTGGCTATTTTGAACAACTAGTATATCGATTTCTTAGTTTATAAAAACTAACGACGCCATTCTCTCTTGTCTAGGGATTTTTTTATACATGATATGGGGGTAAAATTTTCAGGTATTTTTAAATGATCTCTCTTTCAATATGGTCTGAATTGAAAGAAATTAATCCAATTATAATCAGTATTCCCATAATATAGGTAATTTCTGCTTCTAGTTCTGATAGATGATTCCCAAATTTTGTTGCTTATGAGAATGCGAGATTTGTTTGTTTGCGTTGCAGAAAGTTTAAAAACTCGAGGGTTTTGAATCAGGTGTTTGATTTGTGGAAAGGAATCGAAAAATCGAGAATCAACGAGTACAACTACGAGAACATTATCACTTTACTGAGCGAAGAGGGTCAAATGGATGATGCATCATCAGCACTCAGCGAAATGCGGCATGTTGGTTTGGAACCTTCGTTGCAGATCTACAACTCCATCATTCACGGTTATTCTCGAGCCGGGAAGTTCGATGATGCTCTGCTTCATTTTGATCAAATGAGAAACGTTAATTTGACGCCAGATAGCAGTACCTACAACGGACTTATTCAAGGTTACGGAAAGTACAAAATGTACGACGAGATCGTCACGTCCTTGAAGAAAATGGAGATCGATGGATGTTCGATTGACCAAGCAACGTATAATATACTCATCCAAGAATATGCAAGAGCAGGGTTGGTTTCGAGAATGGAAAAGTCGTATCGTAGCATGAGAGCAAAGGAGATGGAATTGACGCCTTCTACATTGATTGCGATGCTCGAGGCATATGTGAGCTATGGTATTGTGTTTAAGATGGAAAGATTTTTAAAACGGCTTTTATACTCAAATGTCCCTCTGAAGGAGGATTTGGTTAGAAGAATCGCGGGGGTTTATATCGAAAATCTGATGTTCTCGAGGTTAAATGACTTGGGGATTTATCTTTCTTCGAGGGGTGGTGGGACCGACATGATATGGTGTTTGCGCCTTCTTTCCAGCGCTTTTTCGATGAGTAAAAAAGGCATGGATTGTGTCGTTGAGGAGATGAGAGAGGCAAACGTTCATTGGAACGCAACACTCGTAAATATCATGTTATTGGCATACTTGAAGATGAAATACTTCACACGTTTAAGGGTTTTGTTCGAGGAAATGGGAAATTGTCTTGTGAGGCCGGATATAGTGATGGTTGGGATTGTATTGGACGCTAATGATGCTGGTTTTCACACGAGTGGGATTTTGGAGACGTGGGGAAAGTTTGGCATTCTTTTTAGATGTGTGGAAATGAATACTGATTCACTAGTTCTCACTGCATTTGGGAAGGGCCGATTTCTCAGGAAATGTGAAGAGGCATATTCCGCTCTTGAGCCTAATGCTAGAGAAAAGAAGTGGAATTATTATGATCTAATGGACTTAGTGGCTAAGAATAATGGAAAACAGAATCAGTTGAAGGTGAATGAATGAATGAATCAAGCCTTGTTTGCTGCTAATTCTACATATTGCCTTGGCTATATGTAGAATTGATAGAGCATCGTTGTATAGATGTAGGACTGGTAAAGATTGAAAGATGTACAATTTTACAAGGTTATGTATGTCTTCTGTGTATTGTTGTGTGTTAAAATGCTACAAAACTTTCAACTTTTAAGCATATTTAGGACTAGAGATATCTGAGCTGTCATCACCGACTTTTAAAGCCCTGAAAAACATTTCTATTTCTTCTAACAATCTCTTCTTCGCTCTGTGTGTGCTTAAAGATTCTACATCCGTTTCGGATGACATCAAATGAATAAGATACTCACAAACATCTCCCGAATCATCTGTACAACCAGTTGTTCTCTCCATGTGCTCATCTAACGAAACGTTTCGAGCATCTCCACTATATATATGGTTCCTGAGTTCCTGCCAACGTGACAAAAAGTACTAACTCTGTTGTTTGTCAATCTCATTATATTTTTGGCCAAATATATCTTCACCCGCGTAAACTGCGCACAAATAGTCTACTGCCCCCTGAATTTTTGAAAGTTTCTCCTAGCTCCCTGAACTTTGTAAAAGTGTATCAGTTTGTCCCTTGAATATCATGTCATGTTTTGATTGGTTTAACTTTTCCAAGATGACATGTTCACTTTCCATGGAATGGGTAAAATGATACACTTTTACCAAGTTCAAGGGGTTAAGAGAAATTTCAGAAGTTATGGAGGCAGCATTTGTGCCAAATTTAGACGGGTAAATATGCATTTAACCTTTATTATGTTGTTTAACTGCAAGAACTATCCATACCTGTAGTACCCTATTTAACACAGCAATTTGCTCACCCTTTAAGAACTCAGAGCTCACCAGCTGCCGAAATAAACATACCATCTCAGAGCTTACATAACCGGCTGAAAGGTTTTTTATTATACCTGAAATGCAGGAATCGTCAAACACAGTTCTCATCCACTGAGGGACATTTGGAAGCTTTAATAATGCAACTGCCACGTGTGCAGCAGGCTTGTGATAATTAGTAAAAGATTTTGATGCTAAACATGGAGCAGCCAAAGACATTGCCATCTCTTCTACAATCAGTCTACACCATGTATCGTTGGTGATTATTCTTGTCCTTTTTTCTCCCAATTCAACCCATCCTGAAATTATTGATAGGCACATGCTGCTATTTATAGAAACTCTGATGTCACTGTAAAACATCATGCCTTCGAGTATAGCTGCCATGGAGGACAGGACACCTGTGGAGCAATTTATCTCAAATTCTGTGTTTCTTCTCTGTTCTGATAATACTTTGAGGAACTCCAACAAGCAATGTGAAGAAATAAGCTTGACTAGAGGACAACCAAAATGCATCAATCTACACAAGTCGTCGCAGAAGATACTAATCATTGAAGTTGGCTGCTTCTTACAAGACGGATTCAATAAGATTTGCAAATCCATGGGGCTAGGGAGGATAACCTGCAAACTAAGATAGGGAGAATCATATTCGAATATGTATTCAACTAATAATATCGTACAGAAATGCATACAGAGATAACATTTAGTAGAGAATTTACCTTTTCAGTGAAAAATAGTAAAGTAAAAGCACAAAAATCTGAGTTTCACCCGCACTTGTTTCCTCGTTGTAATCAGAAAAAGCAGGACCCATTGAACAAAACTCATGAATTGCATTGTTTATGATGGATATCAGAGAAGGATTAAAAATAATGGCTTTTGAGGATCCAAATAAAACTTTGCCAGCTGATTGATGCAAAATTAAGCAAAAGATGGCAACTATCCGGAGACCTTCAACCGGCCAGGTATTCTCCTCTATTATATCGACGAAGCAATTAATCAACTGCAATAACAAAGAAAACAGCCTATACATTATCATGTTAATTTTTGACATAAAGTATAATATGAGACTTTTTTACCTTGACAGTTACTGCGAGCCATGCTTCATCATTGCAAAGTACTTCTGGGTTTGCTGTACGTAAAACAGAGAATACTAAGATTGACGTGGCAACAAATGTCTGTGGGGAAGCAAAGAGATTAGAACTGTAATAGATCTTCCGGATGACATTGCATAAACCATTCAAACACAATTGGTTTGCTGCAGCAGGAGAGATGCTAATGATTGTTACCAAGAAATTTAGTATTAATTGAATGTCATCATCCAGGCCCTCTTCTACAAGCTCAGTCAATAGACATACGAAAATTCTTGCTGCATAGTTGTTTTCAGAGGTAGCCAACCCTGCAATTATTTGTGCAGTTACAAAATGATCACTTTCCCCTTGAATAATCATCTGAGTCTCACTTGGGCTGTTGCTCTGGCAAAATTTTAGTATTTGGTAAGACAAAGGCTTAATTAGCTTCTCTTGCTGGAAAAACCACCTTAGCGACATCATGTGAATTCTTGACGAAGGCAAATCCCACTTATTATTAGATACAAGATTAAACAGAATTTTCTCAGCTTTTGGACTGTTGGGGATTTGAAACTCCGTCTCGGTGATACTACGATACAAACCATAAAGGTTTACCAATTGCATCATCATTATTGTATCAATGTCATCATTACAGTTGACAAGAATGTATTGTTCAAGAGACACTAATAGAGATTTCTCATCTGCAAGCCTGAGCAATAAGATACAAAAAACATGAGCATAGACTACTCTATGCATATAAATCCTCATGGAGTAGTATAGCACCATATTTTGTGATAAGAACAGAGCTGAATTAAATTACCTGTCATTATATAAAGCACTAGTGTGTAAAATCACAAAAACTGCATTTTGACAAGCAGACAATTGTGAACTTCGGGAATTCTTCTGTCCTAGAAGAAAGAGCAGATCAATAGGATCAAATGGAAGGTCTGAAGCAGCATTTCTGATAAATTGGCCAGTATCATTTCCTACAAGAATATCTGCAAGTGAGCTGATCATTAGGTATACTCTTATTTTCATTTTTTCTGTAGGAAATAATCCTAGACATCCAAATGCTAGACTGAACCAAGACGACTTGACCAAGACCTTAGCAAATTGTGTAGCTTGGGGATCAGAATCTTGAAGCAGTATAAAATGAAAAGTTTCTATAATTCCCAGGATAATTTCCTCATCCACATCATTAACAACAGTCATGATCCAAGGTAAGATATGTGACGTGCAGATATTCAAAATGCAACTTTGCATCTGTATGTTACTAGGGTTGGTTATTACTTCATGACTGTAACCATATGCCTCTTTAAGAAGATATAAAGCATGCAAAAGTTGATTGGGATCTTTTTCAGACATATCTAAACATGCTAAAATGGCATGACTTGCTGCTTCTTCAACTGAAGATATCAAATTGGGATTTCCATTGAAAGATGGTGATTTTAAAAGAGCAGCAAAACTTGAGCAAATGGTTACAAAAGTCTCCGTTGGCATCCCAATCTCCCCATCAGTGTGCCTCTTAAACATCATTGTGAAAACAGTTATTAGCTCCTCCATGTGGGACGTTGATATGCTTCCAGGATTTGATATGCCGTTCTGAATCAGCTTTAGCATTTGATGTTGAGCAGGATAAAAGGGAACTTCAGACACATAACGAAGAATTGGAATCAGTGTTGGAAATCCAGCAACAAGTCTTTCCATGAAACCTTTCTCAACTGTTGAGAAAAGATCAAGAACCAGAAGGCAAGAGCCGACAACTGGGTCCTTACATTCTGTTCAACATAAGTAGAAATTCATTAGCTCAAGTATCAATATATTAAGGCATAAGAACTTTATCCCTTGACATTATCGTAGGGATAAAGACTGCATGAGTTTAATGCAATCGTAGAACTACATGGCTTGAACATTAAACTCATGGCTTGAGGATATTGCACGTGTAGAGTGGATGGTAAGAAGGTTTCCCTGAACAAAACTGATCTAGAAATAGTTATTGGTCTTGTATTCTGCAGAGTGAATTACCTGACAATCTTAATATTTCAAATACATAGTCCACAATGTTTTCTTTCACCAAAAGTTGAATCTGTTTGCTTGGAGCTCCTCCCCATGACAAATAGTGAAATATCAGATCAAGTGTACTGATTTGGACTTGCCTGTCTGATGAAAGAAGTGGGCCTTTAATGGCCTCGGCAAATAACAGGTTCAGAGGACCATCAACCCACTGTTCCGTTGTTTGCAGTTGCATGAAGTTACCAACTTCATCAGGACTCATGCTGCTCGCTTCATATGTATACAAATTCTCAAAGAAACCCTTCCGAGCAAGAATTGCCAAAAATGCTGGTTTTGACAAAGAACACACATTGATGAGACATTTTTTATTAGATGACAAATATAATAAGGTTGAACTGGAAAATGAGAAGGCCCATCAGTCGAATCTAAAGTTATAGGTTGGGAACATCTATAATTTGACATTAACTGTGATGTACGTCAAAATTTTATGTTACATAGAAACAACTGTAACTCTACAGTTAGTTGGGCATGTAAACATATGTTATTATAAAAAGAATATTATATAGTTAATTGCACATGGTATCAGATCTAAAGAGCATATCAATACATTGTAGCGCTATAATCAATAGTTTATTAACAAGCTCATATTGTGAGGATTAGCAAACCTATTGTATAAAAGTTAGGAAGCCTTTGAAAGAAGCCTGAGTTCATATTGGTATAAGCCTTTCTCATGGCTGAATAAACTGTAAGTGAGATGCAGAAAAGTGATTGATCAACAGCGCTTAAGAACTACTCATGAATTTTCAGCCTTCTAAAACGCCAAGGGAAGTGCGCCCACCATGTGCAACTAACTAGAGTTTTTGAGTTCCATGTCATCATTTCAACATGTTTTGCATAAATAAATTAGGAAATGGGCATTGATTGAAATTTCACATGAAAGGTTCACTAGAAAAGACATTTTAGTTCAGAAACTAATGTTTACAAGAATGCCACAGACCTACACAATTTAACCTTACTGTATCATCCTGGGTCTTTACAAGAGCCTCTAGTGAAAGAAGCAAAAGCTTTGGACAAAAGGTATAAAGATAATCAGCACCATCACCAAGTTCACTCGCACATGGAGGGCTACATAGTTTGTATAGAACATATAAGATTTCTCCCCGAATTTCCTCACTGTAGATAAGAACCAGAAGGTATGTAATTAAGTTGATTTGTGAAATAGTTGAGGACTTTTTGTTTCTTGAAGTAAAATAATGACTTTAGAGATTCCTTCATAGTTACCTTGGCAACTGAAGTCCTGTCACAAGATTGGATAAAAAGGCATCTTTATCTTTGATCTGATCAAAGGGGTTATTTACAGAACACTTCAAGAGAATCCCGAAACAGTGAAGCTGCAATTACGAGAACATGGAACAATTAATAACTTAGATATTCTAAAGTCGGAAACGTATTGCACAGTTGAAAAAATTTGGCGCATGGCTATGATTCCTCAATGCAAAAATAAGTCCAAAAGGAGTTTTGTAATGCGAGTTCAAAACATTCCATATCAAGCAACATGAATCAAGACTACAAGGTCTACCTTCTTCCTAACTGATTCATAATTCAAGAGGTTAGAGCATCGGGCTTGAAATAACAGTTCCTAGATATGTAACCTGGTTTGAATATTGTATACACTGGCAATTGTTCTCAGCTTCAGATCTTTATTTGCTCATTAAATCAAAATTTACATAAAACAGAACAATAAATTCACACTGGACCTAAGTAACTTAGAACTATCGCAGTGTAATCATCCTTCACAAGCCAAACCAGTGACTCTGAAACTCAATTCCGGAACATCAAATGATTTAATAGAGCTGTATAGCCTCTTGACGTGTGACATTATCTGTACACTGGAACTTCGAATTGATAACAATCCATTTTTTGGTTCAATTTAAAAAAAAATCAAAAGAGAGACTCTGACTCACCATATAGACCTGGCGACGGCTCCACGCCAAGGCACCAGAAGAAATGTGATCGGCAACTCTGACAAAAAAATCGTCAGAAATGGAGTGATGAGGGGAAGAACAGAGAGCGGAGATAAGATCGAAAAGTTGAGTAGCGATTGGATAATCGTCGAACAAGGAGAGAGCAGAGACAAGAGGAGAGACTAAAAAATGAGGATAAAAGGAGAGAAGAGAATGGAGAAACGGAGGATGAGAAAGAGCAAGGGAGAGCTGAGAAAGCGCGTAGGAAACATGGAAGGTAAGAGAATGAGGATTCGTAATGAGATTGGAGAAACAGAGGAGGCAAATAGAACCGCCGTGTTGCGTCGGAAGAGACAGAGAAGACCGGTGACCTTGCGAGCATTGAACGAGGTCCGACGCCGGAGATGGAGCTGATTCGTCTTCTTCGTCGTACATCGACATGATTTGAAGGATTGGAGATGAACTTAACGATTGATTTTTTTATTTTCTTTTTTCAATTCAAATATTTAAATAGAAATCCTGTTCCCGCGCCACTTCTGTAAACTGTGCTTGATTTTGCTATAATTATAGATTTTTGAAAAATAATATTTAATTATGTAGAATAAAGTAAGGAAAAATGAATAAATAATTACTACCTTTCTCGATGTTTGTAATGTTACACTCTTTGAATTTTGTCAATACGAGTAAGTTTAATCATATTTTTCATTTTTCATTTTTCAAACTTTATTTTTCAAGATTTACAGTGTTGTTAATTCAACCATCTTCTTAATATCCAACCATCTTCTTAATATTTTATTCTCCAAAAATCAAATTCAATTTAAAATAATAATATTTTATTATTAAACTAATAAAAAGAATATCAAAACAAAAATTAAAACAATAAAAAGGTAAAATGTAATATGATTCTATTTAATTCCTCAAAAGGTAATATTATTTTATTTAATTCCCCAAAACGAGGAATAGATCATTCACTATATAAGGGAATTCTCATTCCGAGGATATACCATACGGTACATGGTTGAACTTGACTATTCCTTATATTCATTCTTCATTTTAGAGAATTCTCCAAAATGAAGAATCATTGGATTTGGCCTAATACCTCTTCGTCTTTTGTTTTTATCACACAAATACCCCATTCTGTTAATTTTTATAATTTTTTCATTCTAATATTTTTTGTTTGCAAAAATGCCCTTACGTTTTAATTTGTTCATCTATATCATTTACCTAACATATTTTCATCTAAAATCAAGTCCTTCCTTTAAATTGAAATTTGTTATCCTTAGTCACTCAATAAGCATATAAAGTTTTTAATTACCGCAAAATAAAGATTTATACTAAAGACATAGCAAACAAAAAATATATAAAAATTAGAAAAGCAAAAGTTAATATTTTGTTTCATTCCTAATGAACCTTTATTCACAAATATAAATTATTAATACATCACTGATTAGTTTAAATCAACAAAATTTATGAACTGGTCCCTACTTCACTTAAATATTATATTAGAATGATAGTTAATTTTTTTTTTTTTCATCCAACTAATTTGATGCTTAATTTCGATTGTTTTGATTCTTCTTCCCTTGGTTCGTATAATCCTTCCTTTGGGTTGTGTCATTGTTGTTACAATTTGACTACTTTTGTATATGCATGTTGAGTGTTGAATAATAGCGATATGAATAAAAAGCAAGAAATACTCTGATTTAGATGAAAATATGTTTTGAAAATAGGGTAGATGAATGAATAAAAGGTGAAGGGCAATTTTGTCAAACTAAAAGACATTTAGATGTAAAAGTTATGAAAACTGATTTGATTGAAATAAAAGATAAGGATAAATCAGTTATATTAACAACACGCATGAAAGCAATACTGTATCATTTCAAATATTGATAAGAATATAATTATTTACCCATAAAAAAATTATGGGCGATATTATTTAGCTTATTTATTCTCTGTTAATTTCTTTCTCCACGGTTGAAAAGGATGTAATATTTAGCTTATTTATTCTGTTAATTTCTTTCTCTACATTGAAAAGGATATGTGACAAGCTATTGCTTAATGGTTTTGCTTTTTGATACGCTAGATTTCGGGCATGTAACCCTTTGAGAAGAAAAATATGTATTTATACTTTTGTTACGAATTAAATTGAAATTTTCTTGCCCCTCCTTGTTTTTATTCTTTATATTTCTATTTCTTTTTTCTTTTTTTTCTTATCATTATTCCTATCAAATAACTTTTATTAAAGCCAGTCAAAATCATCCTTTGCTCAAATAATTCAAACTTTCACTTTATTACTACAATAAAAAATACATATTTTTTACAAAGAACTTTAAAACCATATCACTGAACTTTTTCATTCAATTATCTACTCTCACAAATAAAGCAAATTCCAATATTAATTAAACCCTTACATTTGAAAATTAATCATTCGCATCAGCATGAATTAACAAATCATTTTCGTGACAAATTGGCATGCAACGAATCTCAATTTGCACCAGCTGACGAATTACTCTTGTACAAGTATCATTTTGAGCATATCAGTCTACCATTATAATTTTTTTTTAAAAATGTAGATAATTTTCCTTTTGAGGCCAAAATTGACTACTTCAGTGACGTTAATATTCATTTATAAAATGCAGATGTCAACAAATAAGATAGAAGATGTTAATAAAAAAAAAAGCAGCAAATAAGTCCCGGAGAATAGAGTAACAGAAGTACATAAAAATGAGACACATATGTATAAAAAGGAAAAAGTGTACAAATTGAGATGTGAAAAAATGGTTCAAAAAGACTAGGATTCTTCTAACTCATACTCATTTAAACCTAGTAACTTAGAACCCAATCCAAAAATTTAACCAAAACTCGAATACATAATCAAACACAAGTGAATTCAAAAAAGGATTTAAGAGAAAATGTGAAGTTTCATGATGAATCCCCCCCCCTCCTTTCTTCCCCTATTAACACTAATTTTCCGCCCCTTGTTGGTTCGAGGGAGCCCCTCAAATAATTACATGCTTCGATTATTTTACTTTTTCAGACATGGCGGGCTTCAACTCTAGTTTGTGTTTTCTAAGAAAGGATGAGAGAGCATAATGGAACTGAGATTGTGAAGACAAGGACACAAAACTCACTACCTTCAAGACTGAACAGCTAGCTTCTGAAGATGCTCGAAGAACACTTGGAGGCTGACGTCATCCGTGAATATGACATCAGAACCAGCAGCCATTTCATGGGCATTATTGTACGTCGCCGATGGATTCAACTTTGCCAGTAAGAACCTTGCCTGCTCAGGTACCATATGATGACATCATCAGCCAGACCAATCCATTTTTTTCATTTTAGCTTCATGCATCCATCTTTTCCCAAAATACAACTGAACTTCCAAAAATTCCATACACCCCCTTGAACTTGGGAAAAAAGCACCGTTTTGCCCTCTCAATGCTATGTGTCGGCTTTCGGTTCTAGAAAAATGACATCTTTGAAAAGTCAAACCAACCGGAAACTGACACGTGGCAATTGGGGTGGGGGGTGGGGGGGGGCAAGTTAATGCATTTTAAACAAATTCACAAGACACATTTGCAAATTCGGGGTGACAAGTTTGCGTAAGTTCAGCGAGTGATAGATGCATTAGGCCTTTTTTTTTATATAATTCTATTTCAAAGTATATGACTTGGCTATATCATAAACTCTAGTAGAGGATAATAATAATTAAACGTATATAATTATTTGCAGACCTGTGATCCATGTTGATCGCATACCACCATTCTAGGAACAGGGAAACGCTCCCGAACAATCATTTGGGCATCATCTTGCGGTGCTTGCAATAGCTGCGCAAATGCCTGTCGCAATATAACAATAAAAGAAGAATGAGAGAGCTATGCACAAGAATATTCTAAAACCATTCATCACAATCATTTTTTTATATGGTTGTCTATAAGGTTTTATTTTACTAGAACCTATGAGCTCAAGCGTCAATGTTTACACATATAACATAAATATGCAAGTCATCAAAGAAATATCATAATCAACATTTGAATATCACCTAGGAGCAGTTTCTAGGGAAGTTGGAAAAAAACACCAATATCGATATGCATGTTGTTACAGGAAACACAACTAATTCAGAGCTTACAACTGAATTTACAGAATCTCATCAGCTATTCAAGCAAAAGCTCAAGAAGTTTCCGTTTTAGTTATAGAACAACTAAAATTCATTTCTATAATTATCATGAGAAATGGAAGTAATTTCAAAAACTATAGCAACATCACTCACAAACGTAGTTCCAAAAATAATATCACATCCAATATCCTAGCATAGAAAATAGATTTATATCATGAGCTATTTATATGCAGATACACAGCATGTAATAGCAGGTAAGAAAACTAAGGCAGAGTACAAACACAAAACTCAATTTAAAAGTCAGAGTATTAATTGTATGAATCAAAAGACCAACAATATAAATAATAAAAATTCATGTGCAAGCCATCTAGCTAATTCATATGAGAACTAAAGCTCCCAAGTATGGTTTCCTGAATCAATCTTTAAGTACCAAATCATGACCTCGATAACAAAAATAAATATTTGACAGAAAGATGAACAACAAATACACAAACTCAACAGTAAATAGTTTTTGTAAGCAATCCATCAAACAGCAGTCCTACTAGAGGCTATGGTATGTGGGAAATACACATGGATTTACAATTTTACATGAATCCCAGGTAATTTCACGAAAAAAGTGCCATTAAGAGAACCAACACATACCTGATGCTCAGGCTGATTTTGGTATCCCATGTTACGCCACTGAGCTATTGTCATTCCATGGAAAATTACCAGACTAAAATACGCATCCAGCAAGAGAATACGATCAGCTGCAATAGAAGCCACATCCAACAATGCTGGATTAGGTAGGGAATTAAATGAATATGACAGTAGCGAAGGTTGAATCATGACAGCAGCATTGCTGATATTTTCCTTGTTTAATAACATCCGGAAATAAGCAGTCTCGTCTGGACTATTGTTAAAGACCTGCCACCACAAAACAATTCAATTAATCAATTAATTAAATCCAATGATAAACAAATCATAAGCAAGTGAAAGTATAGACTGGCCAAACTAAACTCACCTGTACAAACTGTGACCGTCTCAGATTAAACATAAACTGAGGGAACAATGAAAAACAAGGGTTTAATGTAAAAGATCCCGGTTCATCCTTCCGATAATCACCAAATTTCGAACAGAGGCGAATCAAGTTCCGATCTAACCATCTAGTGGCATCAAATCCTTCCTGCTTGACAAGACCCAACATAAGAAGGTATAGTGAATGCATGAAGTACAAGCAATACAAGCCCATGAGCTCAATAAACAGATTAGTCATTAATTACATGGAAGAAAAAAAAAGAGTTTCTCACGGGTAGCAGTCCATCATCTTTGAAACAACTTAAGAAAGAATTAAATCATGACCACACATATCAAAGCATAACTATCAGCAGATAAACAAGATAAAAAAATAAGGATGCCGTTGAGAAAATGTGCCATTCTTTCATATCTGAGACAACCTTTCATACCAGAAAGAGATAAATCAAAATAATTAAAGCGACAGTTCAGAATATCAGCTTAAGTAACAGAAGTAACCAATCAAGCAATACCTCTGTCTCCATTTTGAGAGATGTTAATCGTGCCATTACTACAGCTGCAGTTTCTTGATCAAAACCCTGAACTAATAACTGCAAAAGGTAATTTTCTAATCTCAGCATAGAATACTGGCATTGTTTACGCAAATTCATGAAAATATAGTGCAACGCCATTATGAGCAATATAGTATCATGGATTATTGAAAAATCAAAGAAGACAGAATAAAACATGTTCAGATTTGTGATACAGCATAGGACATGCAAACAAAACCATACCATCTGTCACTACTGGAGCATATCACCATTTGTATTATCATATATATGGTAAAAATGTTTTCAAGGTCAGTAATTACAGCGAGAGAAAAAAAGAATGTGTTAGTCTACATCCACAGATGTCAACACTTCCATTTTTTATGTTTTACTCTGTTAGTTTAGCTGCTGGTACAGCTTTTGCAAGAATGCCACTAGCACTACATGATAAGATTACAGAAGACATCAGCTAAACTACAGCCATATTAGTTCTTCAGTAACATTACAGTTTCCAGGACACAAAATTATTAAATTAACCAATTACTAAGTAAAACAGTGGGAAATTCCTTAATAGAAGACTTCAACTGAAAAATTGCATTCAAGAATCAGGACCCATAACAAGCATAAACTTTTAGCTCTCCGAGTCTGATTTTGTCACCACACCACAAAACAATAAGTTAAACAAAAAATTAATCAACTAACCTCTGAATTAACAGCACTATCTATCCACTTTCTAGCAACAGTTGTAACTCTAAGTAAAGTCTGGCCTTCAGGATTTTGGTAACTAAAATGAAAAAATACACAATATCCGTCACAATTCTGATGTAAAATGAATGGAGTCAGCTTCTTTAATAGTCATCTCAAAGGCAGAAACAGAAACACCAAGTTCTAATCCTTACGCTACCTTGTAAGGAACTGAATGTATAAATTTGGATTTGCAGTTCCTGGAGTATTCGATCTATCACTTGATGACAGATCAAAAAAGACAGTCAGACAAGTACTCTTGTCAAGACCACACATTTTCCAAGCAGTCGTATTCCCCTCTCCGACAACTGTATCAGCAGTGTTAGGTCCTTTCTGCAAAACATTTAGAACTTAGCATCAAATCCAACATCAAAAGAATAAAATCCAACTGGACTATATAATATAAATAGGGAAACACATGATTCGAGACCTTTTCCATTGATGTACAAGGTCCAATTATTCCTTGAACCTTAATATCTTTAGAACAATTAACCTCAAGTGTTCCACTGCCAAACAAAAGAAAAAAAACATTAGATAACTATATAATGTGCATCCAATGATAAAAAGCAAAACACTGAACTGCACAAACATCCATGTTACTTGAGTATATACAGAATATTCAATACAGGTACCAGCTCAAAGGCAATAATTCTGGTCTTTGAAATTGTTTCCAAACAAAGTTATAGTTTCCCTGAGATCATCGTATAAAAGCTTCTACTAATTCATAATACTGTGAATGCTTTTCAGCAATTTTGCTCAAGTTTCAATAGTGAATAGATATTAACTTTTCAACAGAACTTAATGTCCCTCCACAACCATTCTACACTGAAGAATAATGCAAAGATCCTAGCATAAAATTCAGATATAGAATATATAACCATATGCTGAAAGACATGCACAACTGCAACCAAATCATTACTACTGATAGCAGAGACATAAACATACATCAACGCAGAACTATGCACCCAAAGGAGGAAACAAAAGAAATAAGCTCTCACTGGTTTTCTTAAAGTCTACGTTACCTGGACTCGGTACGGTATCAGATACAGGTGCGGATCCAGGTGTCCGGTGTGGCATTTTTAAAATTTTAGGATACGTGGACACCGTCCTGATTTTGGATACGGGTATGGGGGTACAGGAACTCTTTAGATAAATCTATGTTATATATTTAAAGACTGGAGATCAGTGTTGTTAAAAGCGCTAGGCGCCCTCGAGGCGCTATACTTCCAAAATGCCCGAGGAGGGAGGCGCCACAAAGGCGCTTGCCTCATCGAAGTAAGGCGTTACATGGTTAAGAAAATTTATATCTATATAAATAACAACAAAAATATACTTCGAAAATAAGTAATTTAGAATCAGACAACATTTTAATGTGAAAAAACTATTAAGTTAAACTCAAAACAGAATAAAGTTCTCAAAATAAAATTAAAATTAGTAAGCCATTATTTCAAAAGCTATTACTATTCATCATCATCTGAACTAAGATAAGCATCTCCTTCACCAACTGAGGTAGCCCCTTCTTCCTCTTCTCCATCAGTAAACTTATCACTTTCAACTTCATCCCCATACTTAGAGCATGTCCAATGATTCCCTATTTTGGGATATCCCCAAAATGGGGAACCATTATGGGGAATGGTTTGCTCCAACCATTCCCCATTTGCTCTATCCCCATACATGGGGAACCCCATTTCGGGGAATGATTATTTTATTATTTTAAGTTTACTTTTTTTATTATTTTATTATTATATGTGTATAATGGATTTAATATTTATATATTTTATATTATGGGTTTATTATTTGAGTATTAAAATATCATTACTTTGTTGGAATATGAAATGGGGAATGGAAAATGGGGAAAATGGTTGGAGTTGCCCTTAATTTAGATTTTTAACGATATAAAATGCGGAAACAGTAGAGATTGATGTTGAACGTAACTTTCTTCTCTCTGTTTGTCCTTAAATTGATAATTGCAATTTAAAATTAATGACATTTCCTATTCTAATTAGGAAGTTCATTTATTTTAAAAAACCTGCTTTCTCTCCTTTCCATTCTCTCCCTTCCATGTTCAATTTTTATTATTTTAATTTAAATATGATAAAAAGGTCATCTCCTATTCTAAATCAATTCTAAACATGAAAGTTAGTAATTCTTTCCAATGTTCAGTGTTTTCTTTCAATTAAGACCTAATAAAAAGCACCTTTCCTTTTTTCAATTAAATTTTTTACTTATTAATTTCAAATTTACTCGCCTCTTCAATGAGACGCCAAGTCGAGCGCCTCAATACCAGCCCCGAGGCGCTCGCTTAGGCGTCGCCTCTTGAAGTCGCAGCGCCTTGAGGTCGGAGAGGCGGTTTAGCTCTGACTCGCCTCGCCTCAACGCTTAGTCGAGCGCCTCGGCGCCTTTTAACAACACTGCTGGAGATTATATAATAGGAAATATGAATCCTTTTTATACCACCCAATATAAAAGGCCCAGCAAAAAAAGTGTAGATCTTTTTTTCTTAAAATTAAAACCCAGTGATAAAGCCCAAAATAAAAGGTTAAAGTAACAAACCCTAGCCCAAAATATAGCTCACTCTTCTTCTCCTCCTCCAGTCACTGTGACAGCAGCGCTATTACAGCAACAGAGAAACATTTTCTCCTTCTTTTCTTTCATTCTTGAAAATGTATTTCTCTGGTGATGAATCAACCGTACCCATGGTGTAACCCACCATACCGGACATGTACCCAACACTGGTATCCATTCCGGACACCGGTTTTCCGGCAAAAATGGTGAGTCCGGGTAATATAGCTTAGAGAAGCATGAGATGTTTGGGATATTTTAAACAGAAGTTCAATACACACGCACACAAATATATAACATTGGTGGAACTTAAAGGTAACTTTGGCAAGGAACTGGCAATGAAATCATAAAAAGGTAACAAAATTATGAAGAAGAAAAAAGCAAAAGCAGATCCAAACAAATCACTCACTTAAAACATAGGCCAAGAGACTGTTCTCCATCTTCAAAAACGCGCTTGAACGAGTCCTTAAACACAGAGTGCCCAAAACTTTCTGCTAAAACAACAAGACCACCAGTCCTTTCCACTGCAACTTTCATTTCTGCAACTCCAACCTACAAATTTGCAACTCATGTAACTCAGATAACAAGTAATAACTATGTAATTCACATCAAATTTAGTGATTAGTTGGTTAAGCACACTCATTAGTATGCATGTGTGTATGGCCACTATTAATTAGGGAATATTTGAATAACGCTATACCCTCCAACAATTTCCATTACATTATAGAGGAACAACCAAACATCATCATATGCAATAGAATGTCGGATCCCAATCATTTCAAAATGCAATGCTTTTTCCCATTAGGATTTGGGAGAATAAGTGTATAACACGCAATCTCACAAATGACAAACAAGCCACTAAAAAAAGTAGAGCATAGCTTCGTGAAGGAACCATAGTTTCATCATCTTAAATTTCAAGATGTGATTCATCCCTACAACAATTGAAGTGGATCAAAATTTCGCAAATATTGTGGAGCATACAGAAAAAAACTAGTATAGAAAATACACAATGATACCAAATCAAAAAAATAAATAGGAAAAATCCAAAACAATTAAAGCAACAACAAGAGTAATCTAGCCACATTTATCAATAAATTTATATCACAGAAGCAAATCTGACATGGAAACATGCAATACCTACACTGTAGTTAAGAACTTCTTAAACATATACTTTACTCTCTAATAGTTACGATCATTGCTTAACAGGAAAAAGGCAACACTATACAATGAAATAATATTTTAGTGCATTTTATTCATTATATACATGTTTGCACATGATTATTTCAAGAGTTTATCAAATTATTATCCGTTCAATTTTTTGTTCAAAAATAAATATCATATCCCCATGATATCTACTCTATCTATCTCTGTTAATGGCCATCCTCAGTTGAAAAGCTAAGATGCATTTTGAGAAGGAAAAAAAGTGACCTTTTATTATCTTACAATTTATATAAAAGAAAAATCTATAGGTGGATTTTTTTTCATTCCACTATATTAAAAGAGGACCTATAGCATATTCACAAGCAAAAGAAATACAGATATCATAATAGGAATAGGATCTGAAGGGTTCATGATAAACACCTGATCAAGTGCAGATGCAAAAAGGTCCAAAACATGACCCTGGCTAACAAGTTGCTTTGAAAGACTCTCATAAAATTTGACAGCTTTCCTAAAATAAGGTGCTGCATCCTTGTCGAGATCTTTGTGGGAACGCACTGGCTCAGATAAATCTTTGGAGACAATCTGCAAAAGGGGAAAAATGTCAACATTTTCATATTTCACAGAAAATACAAGAAAAGTTCTCAAGTACAGACAGACAGACCAAAACATTTGCATTAACAATCGCAATCACAGTGTCCTCACTCTAAGGAAAAAGTATTGCCATTTTTGGCCTGTAATGTATGTGAAAGAATTTATGCACCAACCATAATTTGCAACGACCCCTAAGTGTCATAGCAATTGCAAGTAAAAAGATTGACGACAAATCCCATATCTAGAATATAATTGGAGATCCAAGTTTCTCTTGTTTAGTGGAAAAAGAATGCAAAGCAACTAACTCCACAAATATAAGGAAAAAAATTCAGGATGCCCCATAATCAATCGCCACTTACAAGCACGTTTCGGGGGCAAGTTATAGCAGAAATAAGAGCAAAAGTCAGAATTAAAGATATTGCTTGATTCTATGTCAACAATTTGAATAATATAACTGAAACATCAAACTACAAAGTACAAACCCTGGTCCTGATGGGAAGAAAATCATTGACTTAACAAACAAGAAAAGGCCCCCAAGGAGAATTATGAAAATTAGCTATAAAACCCGCATAAAGCATATACGCATCATCGTTAGATTTCATTTCAGATGGATTTATACATATAGTTTCATGATTGAATAGAGGATAAAACAATCAGAATACACAAAACAATATGACATTATTAATTTAACATGTAAAAAAAAGTATGTAGGGGAATTTTTTTGAAAAAAGAAAAAAGCATTACCGTGCCTGGCCCTTCTGTGCACGGACCACCAACCAGAGCTATGATCCTGGCCCCAGTTCCAGGCAAACAAGCTCCAAGCAATCCTGCTGCAACACTTAAGGCTACTCCTGTGCACCTTGAAGCTCGACTGCCAGGCGCAACTGGCCATTGATCCGTTTGCAACTCATCCAAGAGCTATCAAATTTTATATAATAGCATTTTATGTCAATCAGGAAAAAACAGTGGAGTACAAAATGTGTAAGTAAATTATAACTAAGCACGCACAGAATTGAGAGTATATTCACAGTCCGATGCAGGCAATAGGAAGCGATTAACGCCTCCATAGGGGAACCCATTTTGGATCCCTTTCTGCTGATATCCAGCAGGGGCCCTCCTCCCTGAAACACCAAGTCCTAATTGCTCCATAATCTGGTCTTTAGAAATCTCCTTGGAACCTCTAAAAACATAAACCTTTGACATATCTGAGAATCCTAATTCATGAACCTGAGCCTGCGTGCCATAAGACACGAACCCAACGAGCGCGTTTTCAGGTAAGAGCCCAATTGCGCGTTTGAGAGCCGATCGAGCAAAGTCAAATTCCTCCTCGATCATGCAAGTATCTAGAACAAACAAGAAAACAGGAGGAATTGAGGGTGCAGGGGCGGCATTCATGGGGTTATTGGGATTGAGATTAAGGTTTGGAAGGGTATACTGTAAGGTGGAATAATTAGGGTAAAGCTCAGCTGGGGCATTAGTCTCTGAGATCATGGAATAGTGAGGAGGAAAATGATTCCGCTGGAAACAAAAAGGGCAGATCCAGATCTTAGCAGCATAATCGACGCGAGCGAAGCAATTGAGAGCGGCGGAACAAGTCTTACATCGGAGAGGAGCATAAGGAACCGTCAGAATCTCAGGATGAGGACGGATCGGAGAGATCGAGGCAGCGAGCGGGATGACGCACTTGCTAGCTTCAACTTTGGTGCGAGGCCAGACATTCCATGTCATTCTAACTCCATCAATTCCCTCCTGATCTGGATTCGCCATCTCCGACATGGCTGGTTTCTAATTCAATTTTCAATTAGAATTGAACAAGGAAGTCTGCAAATCCGAAAACGAGCTTTGGGGGCGACCCCTGAAGAAAGCGGGGAGAGAGGGGTCACCGCAAAGGGTGGTTGAGAAAGCAGAGAGAAATAAGGCTCGGAGGTGGGAGTCTCGATGGATTTTGCCGATCTGTTGGGCGTAACACAAATTGGTGCTCAATTCAATTTTTCAATTTCCTTTTTCCTCTATGGCAAAAGACAAATTGTAACGTTGTTGGGAGCAAACTAGCCAACCAGGGCCTGCCACGTAGATATATGAGTCACGTTTTTATTTTTTTTATACATATAGTTTTTTCCCGTCTAAGAAATAAAATTACAGGTGGACAAGAAGCACAATCTCTCTCTATGCATCTATTTATTCCAATTAAAAGAATTTTGTATCTTTACCCAAATTTATTGTAATTGTGAATTTTTTTTACTGAATAATAAAAAGATGGAAGCAAAATACGCCCTAAACAAGGTGCTCAAAATCTAAGACTTCCTACTTATTTAAGGATCAGCTTCTGGTTAACAAATGAGCCGCATGGCTCGCAGATCTATTAGCAAAATTTATTGTAATGTTCTGAAACTGAGCCATAAAAAGCTTACAATCCCGAAAAATGGAACCAATAGGAGAAAAATAAATAATGTCATTATTGAGGGTTTGACCACTTTGAGAGCATCGGTTTCAAGGATAACATTGTCGTAGTTATTCGCCTTTAATCAGCTAAGTGCTTCTCTGCAACTCATAGCCTCAGTAAGAAAAGGGTCGTCTCCACAGTGTATCAAAACCAATATAGAAGCGATGATGCTGCCCGTGCTATCCCGAAGAATACACCCATGACCGATCGACTGAAGATGGCTAAAAATGCTAGCATCGACGTTGCACTTGAACCAGCCGGGGGGGGACCGCGCCACACTATAACGTTGAAGGTGCAGCCATTCTCTCGGGCTATCTGTTGGCCGAACTCCATTCAGCATAGAAATCGAGGCTATGACGTAAAACTTGAGATGTAATTCTGAATTTTTTGTCTAAAACTTGATTGTTTCTTCTTGCCCAAATTGCCCACATAACGCAAGCTACCTTGTTAATTAACTCATCGTCCTTAGTGCTTACCCATCTCCACCAATCGATTAAATTAGCAATAGTTGCAGGCCATCCCTCTCCAATTATAATATCCCAAATAGGAAAGCAGACACACAACTAACAATGGAATGAAAAGTATCCTCGTTCGTATCTCCGCATAAGGGGCAAATAATATCGACGTTAATGTGCCTTTGCTTTAGTCGGCATAACATTGGAAGGGAATTAGTCGTGATCTTCCAAAGAAAGGACTGCACTCTTGGGGGGACATGGATGTTTAACATATTCTTCCAAGCTTGGGATGAAAAATTTGATGGCAAATTTGCTATCCCGGATCGCTGAAGTAACTCGTAATAGCATGATTTGACAGAGAAGCTACCAGACTACTCCAATCTCCAATAAATAATGTCGGTTTGGGTCTGCCAAGGGAGGGGGACTTTACGAAGCATTGCTTTGACCTCCTCGTTAAACAAAGAATGAAGGATTGGTTCGTTCCAGGATTTACCATCTTCATCAAGTAGCATTTGGACAGTTGCATCTTCGAGGCCCGGGAAAATATCAGTTTGTGTAGAAGACCGAGACTTGGACAACAACCAATTATCCGACCAGATTCTAATTTTGCTCCCATCTCCAACTCGCCAACCCATGCCATGCCGTAGGACCTCCCTTGTAGCTGTGAGACTTCGCCAACAGAAACTAACATTAGATTTAATTGGGGTATAAAAAAAGAGTGACTTGGATAATACCGCTGTTTGAAAATTCTGCTCACAAGCAGATTTGGTTTTGTAACAATACGCCAGAAGCATTACAATGTTAAACTCCTTCAACTTGTGAAAATTAAGGCCACCATTCTCCTTTGATTGACAAAGACGCTCCCGTCTCATCTAATAAACCGAAGATCCCCACCAATAGTTAGAGAAGATTTTCTCAAGACTTGTAATAGTATGACACGGTAACAAGAAGCCTTGCATGGCATAATTAGGGATTGCTTGTGCTACTAATTTCAAGAGAATTTCTTTGCCACTTTGTGACATCTTCTTATTTTTACAACCTTGCACCTTCTTATGAGCCTTTTCCACAATATAATCATAGGACTTCCATTTTCGATTTGCTTATTAAAGATGGAAGTCCCAACTACATACCGTGTCCCTCTACCACGTTGACACCCAGGTAGCTCGAAACAGCCTCCCTTACCGAATCTCCCACATTTGGACTGAAGACCATGGAAGACTTGTTGGAGTTAATTTTCTGGCCTGACGCTATCTTGTACAAGTAGAAAATATTTTTTAGCGTTCAAGCTTTGCTTATATCGGCCCTAAAGAAGAAAAGACTATCATCGGCAAAGAATAGATGCGAGATCACCGGAGCTGAAGGAGTTATTTTGCACTTGTGTAAAGCACTAGACGCGATACGATCCTGAAGCCTTCATCACAAATAAGAAATAACTAGGGAGAAATTGGATCCCCTTGATGAAGACCCTGTTGAGGGGTGAATTTCTGAAAAATGCCCTCCTTATGCATTAAGGTGCATGTCACCATCGAGATAAAAATCATGATGAGCTCGGTGATGAACTCGGGGAAACCCAATTTTAACAACATAGCTCAAATGAAATCCCATGCAACCCTATCATAGACCTTTGACATATCGACATTTAGGGAGCTAATACCCAACTGCCCCAGGCTCTTCCTATCTATATAATGGCCTAATTCAAAACCAATCAGAATATTATCTGTAATTAATCTCCCAGGAATAAAAGCACTCTGGGACTCTGAGATAATAGAATCCAAAATAGGTGATTAAGGTCAAAATAATTTTTACTTTGCTAGACAAAGTGATGATAAAAAAATCGTTTGATTCATTATTTGCAAAATACTATTTTTATATAATGAAATATTAATAGTTAAATAGTTTTATCAACACTTTTACTTTATGAAGGTCAATTTTTTAATTTTCTGCACAGGGTCCCAAAAATTTACGAGACGGCCCTGGTTGTTGGGGGTCTAAAGTTGACCCACTAAAACTTGGAAAATGGGGTTCATATTGTATTTTAGTATGATTCATCTTTGGGAGTCAAAATCTTCCACTTATCTGAAAAGCCTTGTTCCAAAAAGAATTTTTTCAATTTGGTTTTTGTAGAAAATTTGCGGGCATAGAGAGTGTTAAGCTTGATAGTTAAGTGAGCATACAAGTAGGGTTGGACCCATCTAATACAAAATTATTTGACTTGTATTAAGACCCTATCTACTTTACTTATATATCAATCAATATTGTTCTTTATTTCCAATGTGGAATAACACCACATCTTTAATACTCTCCCTCAAGTGCAACTGGGATTGGAGCAATTACTACTTGTTGAACATACTTTGGCCTATCTCACCAAATGCCCAAGGTTTTCAATAGGTCTAGTCTTCTTTGCTAGTTCGAACTCTACCAAGACTTTACACATACACCCAAGACCTTTCCTGCTGTCATGCCTTCATATTCTCTAATATCATGTAGAGATAGCTTGAGTGAAGTAAGGTTAAACCGATCTAAACAAAACCAATTGACTTGTGTTAATTTCCAATATTATCCACTTATATATCACTTAATATTCTTCTCTATTTTTAATGTGACCACATCTCCACTAGGGTTGAGCTCATCTAACACAAAATCAACTATCTTTTATTAAGGCCCAATCTACACCACTTACATATTAATCAATATTGTTTATTACTTCCAAAGCGGGATAACATCACATCTCCAATAGTTTTCGTTTGCATCGTTAGCCAACATGACTTTCTCTCAGTGTTTTAAATGGCACTAGTCAAACGGTTAAAGCTTTCGGGAGCCCAAGCGGGGCCTAGGCTGATTACTATTTTAAAATATTTAATATTTATTAATAAAATAGAACAATAAATTTAACTAACATATAAATATTTATATAATAAAATTAAAAATTCATGTAACAATATTTTTCTGGACTTTGACGATACTTTTTAGGGCTTTGGCAACACTTTTCTTGGTTTTGGCGACACTTTTCTGGTATTTAGTGATATTTTTTTGGGTTTTGACAACACTTTCTGCCTTGACCGTCCAAATATATAAAATCATGACGGAGTTCTAAAAAACCCTACCTAGGCGCCGCCTTAACTGCCTTTCAAAACAGAGCTTTCCCTTTATATAAAAACAATGTTTTAAAAAATAGTAGGCGCTAGAAAAATGATAAGGGGCTTCAGAGTTTATGTAGGGATAAATCAAGTTTGCATTTTTTATTAGTTTTTTTTTAATAAATTTAAATTATTAATTCAATCTTAACTATAATATAAAATAAAATAATAAGATAAAAGTTGAAAAATATAAATATTCGTTAATTCTTACATGGTAAAAATTACATTGCAAAAATGAAATTTTTTCTTTTATTTTGATTTGTAGTTATACGACAGAGTTTCTTGTTTTGAGAGTCAAAACAAGACGTCTATCCTGAGAACACTTTGATGTCTATTAGTTTCACCAACTGAGCTATTTTTCATAAGTTAAATTATAAATATCAATATCTTGAACAGTTGCATCTTAGCACTGTCTAGGTAGAGGACTGTAAATGAGTCAAGCTCGAACACTGTTTGTTCAAGCTTTGTTCGTTTAAATTTTTAATGAACGTGAATCGAGCCGAGCCTGGTCAAACCAAGTTCGAACCGAATCGAGTTTAGTCAAACAGAGCCCCGAGCAGAGTTCAAGCCTAACTCAAGCTTTGTTTAAATTGAACTTAGCTAAGCTTTTTCTTATCGAGCTTAGTCGAACATGTTTATTAAATTTTTTACAAGGTAAAATCAAGTTTCGAACTTAAAATTATGTTTTGACTTCGTAAATTGAAGCGTTATGTATTCGAAACTTATAAAATTTCTTAAAAATACTTAAATTTTACAAAAATATATACCATAAATATTTGATAATTATTTTTCATAATATATTTATAATTTAAACGATAAATATAATATTCTTATACGCGAACATGTTCACGAGTCTATTAGCGAGTTTATTCGTGAGTACGTTGGTGAACCGTTTATCGATCATGTTCGTGAGCTTTCGGTAATTCATTGTTCAAGTTCTGTTCATTTCTTTAAACAAACTAAGATTTCATTCACGATCAAACTTGTTTATTAATAAATCGAGATCGAACAAATTTTAACCGAATCGAACATCAAATTATTCACGAACAGTTCGGTTCATTCACAATCCCAAACCTAGGTGATAAATTCGGACCAGACATTACTTAGAAGGGTAATTAATCAAGCTAAGGACTTGATAAAGCGGCAGGACAAAAAGTCAACTATATTCATGAAAATACAGGGACAGTAAACAATCCCATTTATTATCTACAACAGAAAACAAGGCACGCGGGAAATACTCGAATGGATCCTTCAACTCATAAGAACGACTGTGGAATTTCGAATGGTTTCCATTTCGGGAAAATCTTTAAAATGGGAAATGAATATGGGGAATGATTAAATCCAACCATTTCCCATATAGTATATCTTTAAAATGAGGTTCCCTGGGAATCTCAATTTGGAGAATGATTATTATATTAATATTTTTTTTTGTTTTGATTTAATTTAATGTGTTTAATATTTTTTTTTATTATTGGGAATAGATTTGATGTAAATAAATTAATATAATAATAAAAAAATATTATTATTTTATTGGAATTTGAAATGGAGAATTGAAAATGAAGAAGATTATTAGAGTAAAAATATCGTAAAATCTTGTAAAATGAGATTTGGGAAATGAAAATTAAGAAAATGGTTCAAATGACTAATTTCTGTAACGATCCTCACTCTCCCCAATTTTAGAACTCTCTAGACTCTCTCTCTCCCATCCTATAAATCGCTTAAATCCACCTCTTTCGTCCACTCTAATCTGCAATTAAGCTAATTTACAGCGTCATTTGAATCTTCATCCGCAATTTCATCTTCAATAATTCTGTTCTAAGATCATCGATCGGAGAAATGGAGGACGATTTCGAGTTTCCTGCTGCCGTTGACCATATGGAGGAAGATGGAATGGACATTCCGGAGACTGAGGAGGATAGTCCTGTAATTAAGGTTGGTGAGGAGAAGGAGATAGGTAAAAATGGCCTTATGAAGAAATTGATTAAAGAAGGTGAAGGTGGGGAGAATCCTAATTCTGGTGATGAAGTTGAAGGTATCTTTGGAATTCTCATTTTCTTTGGCTGATTGATTCGATTCCACTAGTTCCGTGCTTACTTATTTCTTCTATTTTTTAGTGCATTACACTGGGACTTTGCTTGATGGAACTCAGTTCGATTCAAGTCGTGATCGGGGCACACCTTTCAAATTCAAGCTGGGTCAAGGTACTTATTCATCGTACTTTGCTTCCATTCTTCGTTGGATGCGTTGTTAAATTTGGGATTCGGTCTCAATGTTATTTGGAATACATAATCATTTCTTGACCTAGCTAAGATAATAGTACTAAGTAGGCAGATTACATTGTAAATCGTTTGATAGCATCGTGTTCTTTATGGCGCTACAGATAGTATAATCTTATAAGATATAATTTTTGTTGTTACTAGTTTCAATTGCTAAGCTATATGCATGTCTGTCCGTAGAAATTCGTGAAAGAGTGTTCGGTTGAGAAAGTCCAGTCAAAAGCTGTAGCAAGATCTTCATTCAATTGCTTCATCTGCAATTGGGAACAATTTTGTCTGCATTAGGCTTATTTATTCATTTCTCACAGTATTATAACTATAGAGAAAAATTTATCCATGATGAATAGATCATAGTTGTTAGAGGCGCTAGGCGCTAGATGGCTAACCTTGCCCGAAGGCGAGGTGAGAGGCGAGGCGAGCGCTTGAGGTACATCAGGCGCCAAAAATTTACAAAAAATATTTTTCTTACAAAGTGAAGTTATATGAAATAACATAACAAAAAAGAACTAAGAGAATAGTTAGAGGTACATGTACATGTAAAATTGACATATTACATTAAGAATA
>CATIWQ010192855.1:0-13982 GCA_949673415.1 Euphorbia schlechtendalii | reverse complement strand
GAGAAAATGTTTAAGTGATTCGAATCCTTGTTTCGATCACTAGATTTCTCTATATTCTCGAGCGATTATTGTATAAGTGTACTTGTAAATCAATTATCAATAAAAGTTTTCATACTTCAATATTCCTTTGTTCGATATTCGCAAAGAATAGCATCCTAGCGGAGGTTCTGTATGGGCCGAGACCGAATTCAAAGCAGACGCAGGAATTGTAGAAAGTTCATTTAACTATAGAAAGTCAGACTTTTATGAACTGTAGAAAGTTCATCGACTGTAAAAAGTCAGAAGGTTACGAACTGTAAAAAGTTAGTTTGACTGTAGAAAGTCAGAAATTTGTGAACTGTAGAAGGTTCATTTGACTGTAGAAAGTCAAAGAGATGTGAACTGTAGAAAGTTTACCGATTATAAAAGTCAAAAGGTTACGAACTGTAGAAAGTTTGTTTAACTTTAAAAAAGTTAGAAATTTACGAACTATATAAAACTCATTTGATTGTAAAAAGTCAAAGAATTGTGAACTGTAGAAAGTTCACAGACTGTAGAAAGTCCTAGAGGGTACGTAGACTATAGAAAGTCTGCGGTAGATGCCCTTTGTGAGTTGACCGTGGGTTGACTGTGATCACGAAACTATTGTGGAAAGGATGCAAGCCGTGTATTCCATGCATTTGATGATACGTCGACCGTGGTAAGTCTTCGTCAAAATCCGATGTGGGATGGTTGACCATTGCGTGTTGAATTGTATGCCCCTTGTGAGTTGAAGGGGTACCTGCAAAAATGAGGAATTTTATTAGTGGATACTTGTGACATGTTTTAATTCCTTGATTGAGATTGCTGAGAGCAAAAATTTTTGCCCCTTCAATCAAGAATTAAAACATTAGGGTTCTGAGAGATTTTTCTTCATGCCATGATAAACGTGAAAATTTGAGTTTGAGATTTCGAGGATGTCCCGATGGCCGCTCCGCTATTTTGAGAGGCTTTTGTGATATTGTAATGCTGACTTTAGGCTTGAGTGGGCCATCGTCTTGTTTGTAGGTTCCTCATGTGGAGGTTCTTGTTTATTGGGACGATGTTGCCCCGGTTTGGCATTGTCTTTACCTGTAAATGATATGATGCGCATGTCACGTATGCATTATTTTATGCATGAACAATATTTATCATATGATGTGTGTCTATCTGCTATAGGTATTTTGGGTTTCATGTGTTGAAGAGTCTTCTCTTGTGCTGGTGCATGGTTTCCCCTAGGGTTTATCTTATTGGGGATTCCATGGGTGACTTCCTCGGAGCGACGACCATGGGTTCGTTGTATCAGATTCAAGTTCAAAGCTTGGATCTGGTTTGAGGAAAGTCTAGATGAGTCGTTTATCATGCATTGTGTCGGCGATGAAAGCTTGGAAGCCGTTTGCCTGAAGTGTTGAAGGTATATGATGTCGTGCATGTACAGTTCCGAGGAGGAGATGATGAATTTAATATTGGTTTTAACTTCTGCATAAACCGCCCTTGTGGGTCTATAGAACCTTATCTTAATTTTTGACTGGACCGCCTTTTCAGGTTTTCAATCTAGCAGATCCATTTTTTCATTTTTTGGATGTTTACTTGCGATATTCTACTATTGGCATGCAAGCAATCACAATAAGCATATGCGTAAAGATTTAGCAAAAATGACAATTCATTGATGAACTTAACATGGGTATAAATGTTTCAAATGATTTGACTCCTACCATTGATTAGCCCTCTCAAGTTTTCTAATCAATGTGGTTCTCTCAATGTCCTAAGTTTTGCCTGAGCCGCCCTTTTCGAGTTTTCAACTCAGCGTACAATTCTTTTTCTATTTTGAAAAGAAACCCTAATTTTTACTCAACTAACCGAGTTTTAATTGATAGGTTAAATACAAATTTATTTTTTGTTCATACTGCTTTTCATTGATTTATTTCTTTCACCTATGAGTGATAGCAATTGTCTAAGACTTGGTTGATTTCGTAGATCGACTACCGTCCATGTCCATGACTTCATTTACTGTCTCATTCAGCATTTTTTACCAATTGGTTGGTGCTCGTGCCACTTTGCTGGCTTGAGGTGTATGTGATGATGAGTCTTGATCATCGATGTTTCTTGCGATGATTAATGATTGCCCCCTAAATAGTAGAGAGCCGTGTGAAGGAGTTGTTGACGTGTTCAACAATCTGACTCATTTTGCTCTTTAGCATTGACTCTTGTTTGATTATCCCACAAATGATGGTGATTCGTGTGATTGAGTTATGTTCAACGACCTAACTCCTTTGTGAAATTGCGCCAGTTGTTTGGTCATGGAGTTGTTGACATGTTCAACTATCTGACTCCTTTGTAGCATTGCGCTAGTTGTTTGGTCGCAACTTGTTTGGTCAACATTTTGGCCTTATTCTAGCTCCAATCCTTTTGATCTTTGCATGAGTCAGTGGACGTTTCATGCTTGGAGATCTTTCCATTGATCTTTCATCTTTGTATGATGAGGCAATTGCTATCATGCGTTGTCTAAGTACATGTATTTGTCTCTCACTTTCTCTCAAGAGTCAAATCATTTGAATTTATTGTGGGAAATCCATTTATACCCAAATTAATTTCATGGAATGATGTGTCATATGTGTTAAAAACAATATGTATATGTTTATGAGAATGCGTGATGTCATTGATAGAATATCAAGCGAATAAACAAAGTTCAATTTATTCAAAATTCAAATACCTCGTGGGTAAAATAGGTAAATGCTAATTTATTACATCATCAATCATTGGGTTTTTCTAGCATGTATCCATGGATTCGAAGTGCTCCATCCTATCCGCCTTCTCAAACACCTCTTGATAGCTCGAGAAGATGTGTGATCCAAACTTGTTCCTGTATGATGGCAGTGCACCGTCTAGAAGCTTGGTTATCATCTCTGGTAGAGTCAAGCAAGCCCTAAGCCTAACCTGTGTAGCCATCCAACGTGCATAGCAGGATTTGAAGCTCTCTCCCTGCTCGTACCTTATAGCTTCCAGATGTTGCATCGTGGTTTCCATTTGAGAGTTAAAACCATAATGCCCCAGCATGGCTTGACCGAGGCTATTCCAATTGGTAGCTATGTCCAACAAGAGGTGGCTATACCATTCGTTGACTTGGTAGCCCAAGGTGATGACAAAGAACTTAGCCATCATCCGTTCGCTAACCCTCAATGCTCTCATCACTGTTTGATAATGCATCAAATGAGCATGTGGGTCGCCATACCCTACGTATTTCTCAAACTACGGCATTGCAAAGTTTGGTGGCAAGCTATCTTCATCCTCGATTGTCGGTTGTGCAGGGTATGTGTTCCTTAGGTGGCCACCGTGAGTGGCCAAGAATTATCGCCATAGTTACGCCATTCCTGGTTGCTGGAGGATGGCATTCCCTGTGTTCGAATAAAGACCATATTGCCCTTGGGGAAATGCTGCAAAATTGGGCAATTGAGGTGCCTAGAACTGTGAGGCAACTGACGTACTCTAACTAGGAATAGGCTGTTGGGTCATTCCTAGGTAGAATGGCCATGGTGTGAACATTGGCTAGCCAGGTTACCCTTGGAAGAATTGGGGATGATCGGTAAAGTTATATCCTGGCTGCCCAATTAGAGTCTGGTTCGGTTGAATTTGTCTTGCCCCGAACTGATAAAAGGTAATTGGGGGAACCATTTGTGAGGTGGGAGGTCCCCCTGACGGATTGACATTGTTAAGGGTGACCTCCAGGCTTGACACTGCATTCTAGGCCCTCTTGATGTATTGGCGAATGAGCGATGCTAGCTGCTCGCTATTGGCAAAGACATTTAAGGCAGCTGCAATCTCGGCCCTCACCGACGACTGCTGAAAATTTTATCTCGTAAGGACAGGGTGATCTTCCGTAGCGCCTTCTTCTTGTGGATTAGCCATAACAGTGCATGGAACTAAATCTGATTATGAACCCGAGTCCTCACTTGAGTCAGTGTATGGAACCCCCTCCAGACTGGCCACAAGTGGAGAAATGCAGACTAGGCGTCGATCAAGCCTTTTCAAAGATACACAAGCAGAGGGTCAGATGTGCATGTAAGATTCGTGACATGACTCGTGATGTTATGGCTTCATTCACAAGGGGTTGGCATGCCATGATAATAAATAACATGCATGTCAATCCATTTGAAACAAACAGGTTAGTCATTACGTAAAGATGAAAACATGTGGAGATGAAAATCCAACAACGAGGGTTGGATTTGAGATTTGTACGATATCTGTGAGACTCATGAGATGACCAAGTTACCATGTGGTAATAGGTAAATAGTTTGAGGTGACATTTATGTGATTTCGAGGGTTGTGTTTGCCAATTCGTTTAGGATAAATAGGTCGATTGTTGTAATACTCATGTGGTAGTAGGCTTGGGATTGAGGTGCGACTCGTGTTTTTCCAATCCATTTGGGATAAAACAGGTTAACTTTTGTGATACTCATGTGGTAAAGTGTGACTAATGTTTGCCAATCCCTTTGGAACAAATAGGTTGCTAACCGTAATACCCGCGTGGTAAAAGGCTGAGGTTGTGATTTGTGTTTGCCAATCCGCTTGAAATAAATAAGTTGATTGCAATAATGACCGTGTGGTAATAGGCTTGGTTTATGGATTGACTTATATTTGCCAATCTATTTGGGATAAACAAGTGATGGTTACTTATTACCCGTAGGGTAATAGGCTTTTTGAAAATTAGCAACTGTGGCTCTTTCTCATGTCGTGAGGTGGGCTTTGTTCAGCTGCCACACAATTGTGTGAGTCTGGGTAAATAGTGCATTGTACCGTGTGACTCTTAGTATAGTGGGTTTGTTGCCCCGAATGGGCAGAGGTTCAGGCGCCAAGCAGGCATCGCTATAACCAAGGATGATCCTATCCTAGGTGACGCCATCGCATCACCTAATTCTAGGTTCAAGCTCGGGTAGAACGGTGTGTTATACCCTAGGCTCAGAGGTCCATCATTTTAAGTGAACAAAGGTTTGAGTGCTTAGTAAGCACTATTTTAATCATGGGAAGGTATTTGCCCCGTTTGGGCTTTTTGGTGTGTATAATTTCCCCGAAAGGGCTGTGAGTTGGATGTCGAGTGAACATCTCAAAGATGATGTGTAGGATGTATTATTGCCCTTGTGGGTTAAGTGTTGGATGTCAAGTGGACATCATGTAGTAAAAGGAAGGTATGTTTGTCATGTGTGGGCTAATAGCAGGATGTCAAGTGGATATCTCGCTAAAAAAAGGGGTAAGTGATGTCCCTAAGTGGTTTTATGTTGTACTAGGGTGGCACAATCTATAGTGTCAACTATGCCTAAGTGTATGTGATATTGGTTTGTGATATGTACATTTAATATCATTAGTGTGTGCGTTCAAGTGTCTACACAAAAATTCATGGTTAGTATGACATTTGTTCAGTGACAAATTGAAAGCAGTATATACATAGCACATAGCATGCAACGTCCAATCTTCCAACCATATAACTCCCGCGTGTAGGGTTTTTAGCTTGTCTCTATCCTAAATTTGGTTCATCTTAGTACCAGGAAGATACTGAGGAGCGCACCTGCAGGAAAATATAATGCATGGTCGTTTTTGGGGTAACACCCTAGGGAAAATGCCTATGATTTATTTACATGAAGTTTGTAAATGGGTTGTTGATGTATAAGGTTTTTGTTGCATTAAAAAATACACTCCAAGCCTCTCCCCAAATGGGTTGAGGGAGGTACATGCGAAATGGCAACAAGTGTTCCACCTGCTCGAGTACTATATTTTCTCAGGGAGGCAGATTAGTACAAGAGAAAGCTTCGATGTGATAGGGGTACTTCAGACTTATGGGCTAATCCCTTCTATTGCAATGAGAAATTATAATTATATCATAATTAAGAGAAAAATGGAATAATGTGATCAATTATTTTCGGTACTAATCCAAAATCTAAAACTTTTGAAAAAACAAGTTTTTATAAAAATCCCCAGCGGAGTCACCACTGTGAGCGGGCGACACAAAGCGATGGGCCGAGAGCGCGCAGAAGATGAGAGGCGCGATTCACCTAGGTGTTTTGAAAACGGTGTGCCGGGTAGGGGACCCGGGAAAAAAATTTGAAATAGAGAGCGAAAACATTTTCAGATCGGTTCGAACCCGAATCCGCCATCTCTTAGTGTAGAGTTGCCACTTGGATTGCTTTTTCCAAGAATTAGAGTCCCGTGAGGCTTAACATCCTGGGGACGGCCCACCAAGACACAGAGATTCGGGTTCGAGATAAGTTGTTTATTTCTTAAGTGATCACATTATATCACATCTACAGAAAACCGTCTTTTCTTAATTAGGCATATTCGCGCTTATGTTATTTTTGGGGTTTTATATGCATGATTCACGTATAGAAAAAGCAGTAAATCCATACATCAAGCATTAAGTAAATGTGAAAAAGTAAATTAATTAATTATAAAACTCGAGGGATGCAACTGCCTGCCTAATCTATTAATTACATTTTCCGTAAGAATATTTCCAATACACGAAGAAAAATAAATCCTAGGCATACATCTAACCTGCATCTACAAGGGTTAGCACAGGGGATATCACATATATTCTATTTGATTTTAGCGAAGCCCGTGTGGCCTAATTAAAACATCGATGGTTTAAAGTTGTTATTTTAAATAAAAATGGTTCATTTTTATTTACACGTATGTTGATGGATTTTATTAGTGAAAATGACCACATGGCAAAGTAGTGAGGAATGTTATCCGGGAATACGTTTTATTTTCTTCATGGGGGTTTCCTAAAAAAATATTTAGAAACATAAATCTAGGCCGAACATGCATAACATGGCCATCGTTTGGGTTAACAACGGTAACTATGTCATTCATAGTGTTATCAACTTCCCTATGAAGGGTGATATCGATATGAATGGCCCGAAGCGCTTCCGTTGCTGCTTTGAACTTTAATTAACACATTAATACATTAATAAATCATATATAAATCCTAAATAATTACAATTTAGAGGTTTTTTACCCCCAATGATGCATTTCCAAGTTCAGAAGGGTCTCAGCTGGTAGTTCCGGGCTCAAACGATTCGAAACGGAGCAAAACAAAGTAAAAATGCATTCTGCCAAAGCCAATGTCGTTAATGACTAGGTAATGTCGTTAACAACATTGTGATGTTGTTAATGATATTAGGTGATGTAGTTAACGACATCGAGTTTCCAGACCTGCATGAAAGCACAGAATACAGCAGAAAATAACAAAAACAAAATCTAAAACTTCCAACGATCATAACTTTCGCTATACTTAACGGATTTTGATGATATTTATCATTATGGAAAGCTCAGGATGTGTAGAATATGTCTATATAAATAAAATACTCAAAATTATTCGAAATCATACTAAAAATTAAGGAAAATAGATTGGTACGTAAAAATGGAAAAACCAGAAAACAAAACGAAACTTCAAAAAGAAAAGCATATAAACGTAAGCACAAACTCTAAGAACTCAGAGGCTTACCCCATAGTCATGAATCCACATTATTCAAAGTCCATGAAGTCCTCTGGAAGCTCCCCTTGTTTCTTTTTGGTTGGTTTTGGTGATTTACCGAAAATCTTTGAAAGGGATCTTTTCTTTGCCAAAATAGATGTTTCAGAAGGTGTAGTAACCTTCAAGTGAGTGATAAAGATGTTGTAGACTCTTCATTCAAGTCTAAATCTCAAGACCTCAAGCTAACCAACTCGAAATCCCATGTGTTGGGGGTGAAAGTTTGGTGTTTTATTCAAGAACACTCAAGAATTCATTAGGAAATGTTCCCTAATGCTAAATGTGAGTTCCTCCTTCTGGAACTTCCTCCCTATCTCTGCAACTTCCCCCTCCTCTCTATAAATTCAGTCCCCTTATTATGGGGCTTGATTAAATCCAAAATCTTTCCCTACTTGCCCAAGTGGTTCACCCACTTATCTTATCTTTTTGCATTCTTTTCTTCCACTAACTAGTGCCCATGTGGGTTGGCATCATGTTGAAAGGGTGTTAGGTGGAGAAAATCCAGAATTATAAGGTGTAGATGGGTCTTTTTGACTAAATAATGCAGAAATAGATTTTTTGGTTTGTCTGTAAAGTTGATATCGTGAACGATATTACTGATATCGTTAACGATATCAGCAATATCGTTAACGCTATTACCATATCGTTAACGATATGGCCAATATCGTTAACGATATGGCATTTACAAGTAGGCTTTTCTTCTTTATTTGGGCTTTTTGAGGGAAAAGAGGCCCAAAGATACAAGGTAGATGATTTCCGAATGATTTCAGGACCCTGCAAAATGTGAACAAATTAACAAGGGAAAAATTATAGTTTCATCATCGAACTCAAGAGTCGGATGTAAAAATGTCATGCTCACAATGTCCAACATTGTAAATCCGATAGCGGTATATTACGATAACAATGGGGCTATTGCTCAAGCAAAGGAACCACGGTTTCGCTAGAAAAACGGATATGTACTTAGTAAATACCATCTCATTCAAGAGATAGTAGCCTGAAAAGATATAAGTTTAGAATATATCACAACGGATCAGAATCTAGCGGATGGGCTAACAAAACCATTGACTCGGGTTAAGCATACCAACATGTTAAAGAGTATGGGATAAAGCACATAGACAATTGACTCTAGTGCAAGTGGGAGATTGTTAGACATGATGTATGCCCTAGAGGCAATTTGGGCGATATGTCTTTATTAGCTATAATGTACAAACATTTTTTAATTATTAACAATAATCAAAGGCATTTTGTTATTTATCAGTGCTTCTTTTTAATTGTATCTCACTAGTATCATATATATTTGGATATGTATATGCGCATTGATGAAATAAAGTTCGTGACTAATTCATAGCGTAAAAGTGCAAGGACATAGTGGGAGCTATGTAAAGTGAGAACTGCACATATGTGTTACTATGAATAGTCTAAATATCCCTAGTCGTAGTTCCATTGAGACTGGAAATCAATGGAGCGGATAGGATAGCATGTGTAGGCTTACTCCTTGGATTAGTTCCAAGCGGTCGATCTCACAAGCGGAAGGTGGTACCTTAAGTTAACACATGAATGTATTCGGGTAATACATTGGATACCACTATAAGATAGATACTCGAAAATAACTATATCCATGTGTTGGTATCATGTCTTATTGCAGTAGCAGTACGAGTATCCTCAAACCTGAGATACCGATTACCTTATGTAGGAGTTGCTATACTTTGGGTCATACTTATTCATACCCTAGCGATTAGGATGGCATAGGTGATTAGGGGTATAATGATGATCACATGTTGGTAAGTTGTGTAGTCAAGATGGGATCCATCACTCCTGATATAGTAATATAATAGAGATGTACCTTAAGGCCCCTTATTAAAGTGACACACTCATAAACCTCTGATCAGAGTATACGATTGTTGGAACGGGTTTCTAGTTAATCAAGATACAAAATCGATGAGTGGTGTTCTTCATGAACAAGTCTAATTCTAGGATAGCTACGTTATTACATGAGCTAACACTTAATCCGAGCTCAATAAACTAGATGGTACTTAACCTGATGGAAGGAGTGTATTGTATTGTTTACTACTGCAGAATCAGATTAAGTCACAGGTATGTGACATTCTAAGTATCGGGGGATCATATGCCTTTGCTAGAAAGCCCATTTGATCATCTAGAGCTATCAGGTTCCATAACGGTCTAGAACACTGAACCTAAAGGTTCCCGGGCGGGAAGAAAAGTTTAGGTTAACCTCTAGCGGCTCAATACTTTGGGATCCTATGAGGTCACACACTTTGGGTCTTTATCGGACCATGTAAAGAACCTATGGACTGGGTCTGTACCGAAAATACAAGTTGAGAAATCAGTGAGAAGAATTATTAATTAATTTAATCAAATTAATAATTAACAGAAATAATGAAAAGATAGAGAAAAGGTTGCATGAAGCGAGCAAGAGATTTTTCCCGTTGCGAGTGGGCCCCAAACCGAATACGGGTTGTTCCAAGTAGGGCCTGCGAGGCTGCCCCTCGTTTTAGTGGGCTGCAGGCCGCAAGCGTTGCCACAAGGTAGAGCTTGTGCGCAGCATGGGTGATGAGTGTATAATTACACTTATTATCATTATAATTTTATACACTAAACACTATAGTTTAAATCATTTTTATACATCATGTAAAAGATTTCACATGGTATGTAGTTTTTTATGCAAATGCAGATACTAGGTAAATCTTGGGAGTAAAATGATCTAAAGTGGAATTCTATGAAAAAAGAGTGAAAAAGGTGCAAAAAGATGCGTGGAACTTAAAGATTTGGCTTAGGATCGAAGCTGTCAAATATCAGTAAAGTTACAAGGAGAATTCTGAAGAAAAATTCAATTCACGGTCGCGATAATCATTCGCGGTCGCTACTTGTATACTTCAAAAGCAGAAATCTACCAATCAAAGATTCACGATTATGACTTGTATATTGCAGTCGTGACTTGGACGGTTTTCTAGTTTTATCTTCTTAACTATCAACTGCTAGATAAGCATGATCAACCGCCATCAACTTCCAATGAATAGACACCTATCAGAAGTCAACCAATCATGAAAAGGTACCTATCCATTGTGGATTAGATTGAAGCTTCTCAACCAATCATAATGAAGTGATGCAATCATTCACCAATGGACATGACTCTTCGTTTGGATAGTCGCAACCCTTCGAACTCTATAAATAGGGCTCCAAACCTTACAAATTTCATGCAGTGAGATATAAGGAAAACATTAGAGTGCATGAGAGAGATATAGTGTGTGTATAGATAGAGAATTCGCTACGTTCATTAGTGTTACCGAGAAAATGTTTAAGTGATTCAAATCCTTGTTTCGATCACTAGATTTCTCTATATTCTCGAGTGATTGTTGTATAAGTGTACTTGCAAATCACTTATCAATAAAATTTTTTGTTCTTCAATATTCGTTTGTTCGATATTCGAAAAGAATAACATCCTAACGGAGGTTCTGTACTGGCCGAGACCTAATTCAAAGCAGATGCAGGAATTGTGAGAATTGATAACTCCCATTAAAGAGTGGATATGGTTTGATCAACTTTAGCTTTCACTTACATACTTTACAACTTTGCTTTGCTTTCTACTTATACTTTCTATTTCAAAATTTATGATATGTCTATGTGTCATAATGCGTATTTCGTGCTAAGTCTTTTTTATTAATCAAGTTATATGCGTTGGAGTTAATTTTAAGAATAGTTTTAAGGTTAACAATATCGTGTATACATTTTTGGAAAGGTAACTTGCTAAATGTAGCTGTGTGAAGCATAGTATTGATGTTGTCCTGGTTTATATAATTGTCTTAATTCTTTTGCGCTAAGTTTTGAAAAGTTATTTCATGTGTTGCTCTACGGCGAATAATTGAACATCTGAGTGTTTTAAACCGAGTCTGTTAGATTAATTTAGTGTATTATAACATCTTTATTGAACTTGCATGTTTTCTCTGTTATTCTTATTTCGTACGAAAATCTATATATTTAGACTCTCTAGTCTTTCGTGTATATATCTACTCTTCATTCTAACCCTCCTATCCAAACTTATCAAATCGATTTTATTTTCTTTATTCTATCATCCTGATTGATCTTTAGAGCTAGTTTTTCCCTGTATGATAGATATCTTTTAAAACTACATCACAATTGTATACTTGCAGTTACCATCAATTTTCTATTTGATAAGAGGTACTGACAACACCGATACTTTACGTGAATAAGCTTTTGGCACCATTAATATATGGCCAAGTCTTGCGAACAAATTATAAAACTTATCAGTAGAAAAGTGGTGAACAAGTTTTTGGCACCGTTGCTGGGGAAGGCAAGTGCGTTCTAAGGATCAAATTACTAGGGAAGGTAAGTGCATTCTAGAGATTAATTATATCTATTTATTTCATTTCCTGATTATACAATTTTCTAAATTTCATTTTGGATGTGAAAAGATTATGAAATAATCATCTTGGAGGTGATACGTCATAATATTTCATCTTAATTCTTGATAAATAGAAGATTTTCTTCTATTTTTCCTAATCGCGTTCGCGACTGTCTATCGCGCTCATGATTTTTCTATAAAACTTTCTATTTTAAAAATTCTGTTACTCACATTCGCGACCTAGGATCACGATCGTGACGTGATCGATAACTGCAGCAATTTTGGCAGTTTTTCGACAGTTTCTCTCCAATCCTACATATAGGTTGTGATTCTCAAAACTCTTCACTTCAGGTATCCGAAATTCCTTTTCTTTCAATCAAAATTTCTGTTCTAAACCTTGAAAATCAATTAATCCTTTCCATCAAAATGGTTCACTCAAATAAATCTATTTTTATTCCTCCTTCAGATCTGCAAGAATGGTATGAAGCACCTTTTCCTATTCATTCTCGAGAGGAAGGTGATCATTTCGAAACCATCAGGGATGAAGATTTCAATAGTTCTTATGTCATTCATAAGAATAGTTTCATTCATTTAGGAATCTATGAGAGGGTAATGTTTTACCTTGGAATCCTAAACTCTGTTCTCTATTCCTCTATGAATATTGGGAATAGTGAAGATAACTGCAAGGAAATGCTGATTTTGCTAGTGTGGATGAATTCTTAGATGAATTGTTTGGAGTATTGACATCAAGAAAAGAAATATAAATTGTCAAGGAAGAAGTTGGAGCAGAATTTGGGGTTCCCTAAGGATTGTTTCTACAAAATACTTCCTGGTTGGGATCTACTACCAACATGGAATCTTCTTACTGGAAAAGATGAATAGTCGAAAATACTAAGGTCCAAAAGAAAGACTTGTTTGTGCTTTCTTGTGCTTTAATGAAGCAAAAAGCAGAAATTGTGGATATCATATGGGAAATGATAAAGAAGAACTCAACGAGCATAAGAAGTAAAATTGGAGCGGCAAAAATTATCACCGCCATAATCTTGGGTGCAAGAGGTGAACTCCCCTATGTTCAACAACCGGGTGAGTATTTTCGATACATGGATAGAAATTATTTGAAGAACACCGGATTACACCAAGAGTACAATGGTGTTTATTCTTTCTACTACTCCAACCGCACCAAGAAACTCAATTTGACTCAAGAAGATTCTTCCGTCGGACCATCTAATCCATCTGTAAGCCGTCACAAAGGAAAAGCCCCAATGACCGAAATAGAAGAAGATGATGAAGAGGATGAAGAAGCTCCGGAAGATTAGAAGGCGAGCATGCAACAAAAGTTGGATGATTGCCAAGAGGAACTTGGAGTTATGAAAAGAGACATGAAAATTCTAAAGAAAAGTAATAAGTCGATGCCTCGAAAATTACTTTCATTCTTTAGGAAACAAAATTGTCAGTTCACTCCTTGTCCCCCGGATTCTCCTTCATAATAGAACGAGTTTATTCTTTTCTTAACTTTATCTTTTTTAATAATTTTTAGGCTAGCGTGTATTTAGTTTAGATTTTTATTAAATGTCTCACAATGAGGTCATTGTGTTCTTTAAGTGTGGGGGGACATTTGTAAAAATCCCATAAAATCCAAAAAAATGAATAAAATAAAAAATCGAAGAATTTGAAAACTTTTGTTGATTTTCATGTCAATTAACACATTATCAATTCTTATACATTATTAACATTTGTCCGAGGTTATTGTGAGTGTTAGGTTTTACAAGTTTGATGTTAGTGCACAAAATTTATCAAATTGGCAAGGATGAGTGGTGAGTAACATTCAAGAGCAACATTCTAAGTAAGTTTCGATATATATTTCAATGCAACATGAATTAGTATAAATTATATAGTTTTAGTTTAATACTTCCGATAAGTTAAGTGGAGTTATATCTAATGGTGTTCTTACTATGAGTTTTATATGCAAATCTCGAATAAGTCCTATAAGTATTGAGTGTGTTTAAAGTGTTAAGAAACTATAGCCATAATAAGTTGAAATTGATCAATAAAGGATGAGGGTATTAAGAGTGAAAAATCAAAGAA
>CATIWQ010192758.1:0-48227 GCA_949673415.1 Euphorbia schlechtendalii | reverse complement strand
CTGAAATCGGTGGTTATTTTTATATTCACGTATTTTGAAAAACCAAAACTTAAATTCACGTTTTTTGAAAAATCAAAACTTAAAATATGAGATTTGTAAAATTACACCATGGCATGACCTAAAATTATTTTGACTTTTTCCTGCATTTTCATAAAAACCCCTTTATATTTTGTTTATCAATAGATGTTGTTGCCTGCACTCGTCTATTATTGGAATGACTTATTTTGTCTTTGAAGGAGACACATCGATGCACCAGCTATTGAAATTCTTTGACAGAACAGAGTAATATATATGTTTCATTTTACTTATTTTTTTAAATAAAGTAGTGTATATAATTTAAATGAAAAAGTAAATTATATATTCAGTCATAAAGAGTAAAATATATATATTAAAATTTAGTTTGATTATTTTAAAAATTATATATGAGGTAGGGTAAAAATTAGGTATAATCACATTAACTATATGAACAAAATCTTAATGATAAAAAAATTCAAGTTGCTTAATCTGAAAAAATATTGGGGCCTCACAATCACTAGCCAATATGCTTTTCTCTCATGCATTTCTTAGTCTATGGTTCGATATTTTGGTGTCCTACGTGTAGAGGAAGAACACCAATCAATCCCAAACTTGGTGCTTAAACTTTACTGCGGTGAAAATAGGGAAGGTCCTGCCCAAAAATAGCTCGACGCTGGGATGATAAATAGCTTAACACTCCTCATTCTTATTACTTTTACAATATTATGTTTTATGGCTCAAATCCGCAATCAATCCTATTTTTGATAGGAGCAATTAATAATTAAATCCAATTGTTTCCATTATTTTCGTATACGTGATAGTGTGAATGTTGGAATTATTGATGTGCCCTAGTTCTAAAAGCATTGATTCATACAGTGTCACATTATAAAGACAATAATCTATTAAATTTATATCTTATGCTATAATATGAGTAGAGTATCCATTGATTGATAATCATAAATGTCTCAAGTTTGTTTTAATCATGGGAATGAATGAAACGAAAGACTTGTATGTTGGATGATCTATAGCAATGTAGTTGTTATGTCACTTGGTAAAGTAAATCATGAACATGGGCACATGTTGAAAACATGGCAGTAAAGTCACATGGTTGTATGTCATAGACAATTTGCTAAGTAGGTATCAATTGTCCTCAGACTTGATTTCAACTTATTATTGATATGGAATTGAGTATGCTGTAGTATATTACTAACGGGTCCTTAAATATTGGATAACGAGTATGGGTTTGCTCGGTATATTTCATGACCACATTAGTAGTAGTGTTGAAGTGATAGGATTGTCATTCGATTTGATAAATCGAAATAAATCACCGGCCACTTGATGAATAAAAATTATAAGGATCTTCAATAAGTCGTTGACTTATTTTTATCATTTTATTTAAGATTAAGAAATACGATGAACCGCATAAGGGGGTGACAAACACCATGCCTCTTGTTCATCATATTGATGTCAGCTGGTAAAGAATTTTGTGAGATAACTACAGAGTTCGGTATCTTTAATAGACGACTATACTCTATCCCAATTAAGGGTTGTAATGATTTACTAGAATCCGCTTACAGTCTATGGGTGAATTCCATTGCCAACATCTGGACAGACCCAAAGGATCATGCGCTTAGAACTACTAATCTGGGATTTCTTGCACATGCAATGTTACAAGATTGGATGAAGAATTGGTTATTAATCAATTGACATGTCAAGTCAATATAATCTATATAACTCCAAGAAAATTTATTTAGTTAGTGGTATAATATAATTTATTTTATGTTATTCATTAAATTAAATAAAGTTGATTACATTGTATTTACATATGATATTTGTTTAATTGACAACTAAATAAATTCAAATGTTGAATAATTTGATTGAATAAATTTAATCATAAAATATTGCATACTAAAATAATTAATTGACTAAGTTTAATTAATTAGATTAATTAAGTTCATTTAATTAGATTAATTTGTAATACGATAATTTATTTGATTAAATTATAATTTTATTTTGTTTATGGTTAATTTGTAAATTACGAAAGTTGCCAATTAAATTTATTTAAGGAATGAAACTATGAGGTTTAATTATTAAATATAAAATTTATTAGGTCAAGTTCATAATAAAAAATAAATTCAACCCTAATTCACTAATTAAACTATAAATAAAAAAAATAAAATAAAAACCTAATCAACCTCATCTACATAAAAGTGTAGAGCAGCCACAATAGAAATTAATAGATTGGCAGCCACCCTTTTAACGTGCAGTGCAATCCATGGGATTAGAGGTTTTTATAATTCTTGGAGTTTTTCTCTCTTGTTCTTCATCCATTCAGCCAGCACCAGTATCAGTTCGAGAGGAGTTCGTGCAAGTGAGATTGGAGAGTTTCCACTTAAGAGCTTTAATGGCAGCCGTTTCTTAAATAGACTATCAAGTAAGTTCTTATTTGATGAAAATAATTTTTTTTTAAACCCTATCAATGATTCTTGAGAAGATTCTATTCGAATATGAGAACATTTTAACCGGTAATTCTACTTTCGCGTTATGTTTTTTATGACAATTTTCTTCAATTGGTATCCGAGCGTGTTTCTATCAAGAGGATTGATTGTTTAGGGGTTTTCTTTATTCCTATGGGTTTTCCATTTAGATGGAAAAAGTTTTGGAATTTTTCTTGTGGTTTTGTGATTTTTTCTCAAGTTGATCAATTGACATGATTAATTTAATAAATTGACTGTTGTGATTAATCGGTTTTTAATTTAGTCAAAAAATCAAGTTTCTTGATTTATGAAAGTTTTCTATTTGTTATAGAAAAAGATTCAAAATCGTTTGATCTTGGTGATTATGTAATTGTTATTATTTTATGTTTATGAGGTTTTAATTAGTTTATGTTTAGTTTAATAATATAATTAATTAAATCTAGTAAAATAAATGAATAAAAAAATTAAAAAGAAAATATACAAGCCCACAATGGGCGTGAATTTGTATAATTCACACCACTGTAGGCGTGATATACACCACCACAGTGGCATCCCAACGTGGATAGCAAGGCTGTTCAAGTTTGGATAGCCTGCTCGCAGATCTAGGGAGCTCGAAATAATTTTTTAAAAATTAATTCATTTTGTTAAAATAATTGACCAGGTTCGTATTTTAAAATTAATTGGTATTTTAATTTATCCGGCGTCAATAATTTAAAGCGAATTGTTTAATAAAATCGACATGTATTTTATTAATTCGGAGTTGAATTCTAATGGTTCAAAATTATTCAAAGTTCGTTTTGAGAATTTGAAAAGGCTAACTCGAATTGTATCAAAATATCATTCATGTTATTTCGTTAACTCAGTTTCATAAATTCTAATATTTTAAAATTAATAGTTAAAGTTTTAACTTATGCATTAATATTTAATTAAATTAAATATTCTTATTTGTGAAATTAGTCCAAATAGATCGTGGTACCGATTATAGTTGGGATGCTAAATTTTGTAATAAAGACGCCTTAATTTGAGTGGAAGCAAAATTGTATATTTTGCAAAATGGTCATTGACGATTGGACCTTAACAGGCTTTAAGTCACAATTGTTGAAATTAAACGATTTCACCTAGTATATCGGCTAAATATAATAAATGTAATTATAATTGTCATGATCAATGCATCATATTGGTATATATAAGTGTGACAGTAACTATATTTAAAATTCATATTTGAGAATTTTATGGGCCCAAATGTGATTTGGTTTAAATATTCAATATTTGCTAATACCCATAAAAATTCTAAATTGTGATTTTATACATTAAACCTCATTTTATATTTAGAATATGAATACATAATATTTAAAATAATTACATGGACCCGATTCATTATTTAAGTCAACAATACTTAAATAATCCATTAAATATTGAGTCGCTTAAAAGTGTTTCCCCGATTCACACATCTACCATATATTGTAGTACAATGTGCAACATGCTCAACAGGGCACATTATGTTCTCAATGGACCGCAGAGGGTTAGGATACTTAGTATAGCTAACATGTGGAATGACGATTTAACTCAATGGGTTTTCGTTCTAACTCATATAGGACAAAGAACACAGATGGGTAAAGTACCATATGTCCATAAACCAAGAGTCCTTTTGAGTTATAGCGGTCTCCAATGTATTACCCGAATACATTCATGTGTTAACTCAAGGTACTACATTCAACTCGTGAGATCTGTTGTTTGGATCTAATCCAAGGAGTAAGCCTACACATGTCCAGTCTCAATGAAACTATGAATAAGGATATTTAGACCATTCATAGAAATAAGTATGTGCAGTTCTCACACCACATAGATCCCACTATATCCTCGCACTTTTACGCTATAAAGTAGTCATGGACTTTGTCTTATCAATGCGCACATATATAATACTATACATATATGATAGCAGCGAGATAGATAAATATAAACAAAAGCACTAATAAATAACAAAGATGTCTTTCTTTTAAATAATAACAATAATACAAAACCATCTGTACATCATAACTAATTAAGATATATGGCCCTAATTGCCTCTAGGGCATACATCATGTCTAACAAAAACTATGTTGTTTAACTAAGTTAGTTAATTCCTTATTCCATCTCACCGTTAAACTTGATCTTTGCTTATGGAGAGGACACATGCTGTATTGCAGGGAAATCACCTATATAAGGGAGATCAGGCTTGAGAGAGAAACTCACTTGCATTCTAACTCTCAATCAATTACTCTCTAAATAACTCTTATCTAAATCTCTCAAATTTCTCTACAATGGCGTCTTCCCAACAAATCCAAGGAGGATTTCAATACATTCTCAAATAGAAATCTCAAAGGAACATGTTCGCCAGTATCAATGGCAGCACTAAAAGGTCATTTTTCCACAAAGTATAGTGTTCACTCAGGTCAAGTGGACCAATGCTGAAAAGGGTTTTGGCCCTGTGTATAAAGTTGATTATGACTGGATACTTAAGAACATGACCATGCACCAGGTTGTCAAGTAACAACATCTCAACAATTTCTTACTTCTTGATGGACCAACAATCAAGGAGGTTATGAAGAGCTTTTATTCCAACTTCTACACAATTGGGGGTTTTCCAAATATCCTAATGATTGAGGTAAAGTAGAAATCTTATACTATCTTTGTTAAACTCAATGGGAACATCTTACGTATGTCTTTGAAAGGCACGATGTTGAGAAGGAATGATGATGAAGAGGAGGTGGTTGTATCGAAAGAATGGGAACTTCTGGCAAACTATGGCTCTGGCGAAATTAGCACCTCAGGAATGACATGGAGGGCTAGAGCATGCCATGAACTTTTGGTGATAGTTTTGCTACTATAGACTGGATCTCTCACCAGTTGCACTAAGTTTAATTGGTCTATTGTCTATCATATGGTGGAAGGGAAGCAGCTCAATTGGTTAGTACCAATTTTGCATCATTTCACCAAGGTAACTATAATATACCAGTATGGTTATCTTATTAATGTGATCATAAAGGCTATCTGAATAGATGTATTAAGGATAAGAAAGAAAAGGATCAGCTCTTACCATTGAAGAAGTCTCTTAACTTCAATCACTTCAAAAGGCTGAAGTTCTGTCAACTACACTTTAGGTATACCAAAACCCATGACTTAAAGCTAAAGAAGAGAAAGGTGGAACCAATAGTCTTTCCAGAAGATGTGTTGAAGGAGGATGAAGATTCCCATATGGATGAGGTTGAAGCATCCAGTGAGAAAACAATTAATGAATTGCCCTTAGGGATCAATTAGTTTAAGCTCCAATAAGTCCAGTAGTGAAGGCTACAGCTTAAAGAAAAGAGCTAGTACAGCAAAAACCAAGGCACCAGTTATGCTTGCCCAATCACAACCTAAGAAAAAGTTGAATCTTAAGACTAGGACTCAGAGGGAAGCTGGGCGAAAGCAAAATCCTTTCTACCTCCTCTTCCAAAATTCATTGCTGAAGTCCGAAGCATGTCAACAACTGAGCTTGGACAAGGTATGAGGGATAGAAAGAGGAAGTTTGAGGAAGCCAGAGAAGGGGCTTCTCAACAAGAATCTAAGATGCTAAAGAGGATAAAGATACTATCAATCTAGGCATTGTTGAGGAAGTTAAGAAAGTGGTCTCCAAGTTAAAAGGAGTCCAAAAGAAGAGGACTAGCGCTGTTACACCCAAGAGATCACTTCAAGTGATAAGTAATGAGGAGGAGTATTATATAGAGATCATCAATCAGGAAGAATCTACACTTCCTAAAGAGAACATCTAATCCCCCCTTCACACTAAACAAACTTAGAAGCCTAAAACTCAGGCGGAGTTAATTGAGGGTAATTTATCCTTAGATCAATCAGCTAACCCACAGGTACCTAAAAATCCTTCCCAATCTTCTTTTGTAAATCTTACTCCTATTTTTTTTTGTAGATCCTTCTTCTCCTCCTGCACATACATCTGTTTTAAATTCTACTATAAATTCCCCCAACTCATATTTGTTCTCCAAAACTTTCCCAAAAAAAAGACAAACCCCTCTTCACCACCTCCACAAATTTTAACCTACTTCATTCCTTCTATTGTAAAATCTAAACAATTATCTACTTCTCCTATACAAACTTTTGAAATTCCTCTAACCTCTTCTTCCACACCTAACCTTTCTTTACAATCATCCTCAACCCCCTTATTCGCTCTAATTATGTAGTCCCTCATATTGAGAACTACGGTCAGGAGGGAATATCAAATGTTGGTGGTGCTAAGGTAAATTTTAATACCAAGGAAGCAACACCTTCTAGTAGCAAGACAATCCAAGAGGATTTTACTGATTCATCCATTTTTTTGTTAGATTAGAGAGCTTACAAGGGTAAAATTCCTACTTTCAAAACTAATGATGAATTGGATGGGGTAGTTAGCCAAGTGCTACTAGCCAAGGAATAGATAGACTTGTCCGGGAAGAAAAAGGTCAATATTCCAGAATTTGATGAGCGCTCCAACTTCCCTTAGAATTCAATCTATTGTGAAGAGTTCGAGAAGATCCAAGGGAGTCCATTTACCATCAGGAATCACATGGCCATGGAAAGTGTTAAGAGCCTTGTAGATAAGATGGCGCAGATCCCGACAAGGTTGACAGATTCTGCACCTTAGCTTAACATAGCTGTGTTATGTATTCTAACTTTAAATGTCATTGCAAATGCAGTGGTAGGTAAAGTGAAGAATAGTATAGACACTACTTCAAAATAGCTGAGTAGTCTCAATGCAACTTTGGCTACACAAACTACGCAATTCCATAAGTTTGGCAAGGAGTAAGCCAAAATCAAGACAAGCACAAACAAGCAGCACAACGACATTTCCAAGTAACTGGATGTCAATGAAGACTTATCTCACAACATGTGCAACATGATGGAGAAGATGTTAAAGTAAATGCTAGCCTATGATAAAGGGTGGATAACATTGTAAAGAAGGTGGGCCATGTTGTTGAAATGGTGGATAGACTAGTGCTCAACATGGATGCCCTGAGTGATAAAATCGACTTAACTTGCACTCTTATAAAGTCAAATACTAAAAATGTAGTGAAGAACTCTCTGAAAGCATTTATTTATGCCATGGGTAAACTTTTTCCAAAGCCTATTGAGTTAGTCGACCCCAACAATGGCCTCTTACTACACAAAAGGCTTTATACCCTAGTAGATAGAATCAATGAGCTTCAAGTCAAAGTTCAACGATTGGTGAAGACCAGAGAGCATGATGCAAATGACATAGATTACACTACTAATATTGTTAATCTCATGTGCTCGAGGATTGTTGAGATGGAACCAAGTTGAATATCACATTATCAACAACTGATTTTAGAGGTTTTTTTGTAATGCTTTTTACAATTTTCCTACTAAGGATTAGATTATATTGCTCATCTTTGAAGGTTTCATTATCAGTTATTACAAGAGCTTAACAAGCAAGAGGTTCTCTCAACACAAGGAAAATAACATCTAGAGAATGAGATATTACCAGCTATCATAGGAAAGTAGGAGGATTTTGAAACTGCAATTGATGCTTTTAATGCCTACCTAAATTAGATTGTGATGGAGCAGATAACAAAGGGGGAGAAAGTGTTTGAAGATGCTTGCAAATCTACTTAACATCGAAAATCGAATATCAAACTAAGACCGCAATGTCCTTTGGAACAACAACATCCAAGGAACTCACCTAGAGGTGGAGGCTCATATTCTTCTCAAAATCTTAGAGGGCGCAACCCCCAATATGTGTAGATAGTCCTTAGAATAGAATTTCTTGTAATAGCACTAAAATATAAAAATTTATTATACGATGCTACTAGTGTACTGATTAAGTTTGATAAATGAAAAATTTCAAGTTTTTATCCAAGTTAAGAGCTTCTTAACTTAGTATTATATTTGTGTTATTCTTTCATATAATGTTATTGTAGGAATTAACCAAGACCAACTTGAAAGGAGAAGCTGAGTAAGATAAAGTTCCAAGATAAAGAAAAGTTCTCTAAGTTTGGGGGAGCTGATGCTGACTAAAGGAAACTCGCTCAGCATGGGAGAGTCTTACATCACTTAATAGGTATTCCTATATCCATAAACAATTTATTTAATTAATTTCTTTTACTACCTAGTTTATTATATGTTCCAAATGGGGGAAATTGTTTATCCCAAGTTAATAGTACTTAGAGTTTTGGAAATAACAAACTTATTAGGATAGTGAAATTAATTAGGTACTAAATAGACTCTTAATTAGGCAAGTTTTACTTGAGTGTGTTTTGAGGAAAACAACTTAGTTTTACTAAATCTTAATTAAGTTACAGCTTAGAGAAGAAAAAGCTAAGTGGTTGTGTATTTCATAGTTTATGCAATATGACTCGGCTTTATCTGAGTAGCTTTTATTTTGATAAAAGTTGAGTAGCTTTGAGACACTTAGTTTATTATGACAGTTATGCGTTTAACTTTTTCTATGAAGATAGAATATTCCCTTCTATGCTTTTTAGGTAAAAAGCGTTGAAATCAAAATGGATATTCATGTGGTTCTCACAACTAAAAGGTTTCAGTACAGAACGTTGGAGATACCTCACTAATGTCTAAGTTAAAAAAGGTATCTTCTGACATGAGTTGTTTTTTAGTGTCTCCTTGCAATTGTGCAACATTATCCAAACAGCTAACTATAGTCTTCCACATTGCATCTTGTATGCTCCTCTCTCAAACGGAATTGCTTGAAGAAATGAGTTATTGACAAATTGAAGATTAACGGATTAATCTTGCACCTCAACGTTCGAAATCGTTGTCTCTAAACATCCTGGAGTCTATTTTAATCGAGTAGATTTAAAAGCTTTGAAGAGAAGATTTTGAAGAATAAGTCAAGATGAGAAGTGTGCAATGGCTACTTCCAGCCTCAACAACTATAAATAGAGACTAGAGCAAATGTTACAACTTGGTGAATCTCGTCGAATTTCGTAATAGTTGAAACTCTGTTAAAGCAATCTTAGCATTCAAAAATTCCATTTCAAGCAATCAAAAGTAAACAACTCAGTTTCCAATCTATTTGTTTAGAGAGAGATCAAATAGGCTTAGAATCTTAGCTAAGATATTATATTGTGAAGGATTCAACGCTTTTTATTAGTTGAATTCCTCTATTCTTAAATTCTTTAAATTATCTGAGCGAATCAGTTTAGGAAGGGTACTCAAATTGAGTTTTGAGTGGTAGTTAGAAATGAGGGTACTTTTTATAATTTTCTACCCACTTTAAAGACTTCTCCACCTATTGAAGGAAAGAAATCACTAGTGGATTAAAGCTCAAAAAGGAATCTAGGGACTAGAGGTAGGCTAGGGGCTAAACCATGATCAAATCTCAAGTGTTCTCTTTCTCTAATATCTTTTATTTCCTTATCATTGTTTGCACTCATACATCATCTCTCACTTCATTATATTTACTTGAAAATAATCCTAAGCTGAGTAAGATTACTCAGCACAGCTTGAAGGTAAACTAAAGGTAAACTAAGTCAGTGAAGTTGAGTAGTTTACAGCTTTTAGACTCAAAGTGCACTCAGTTTAAGTCACTCAGCACGCTCATTAAAATAACTTGGTAACAAAATTTTAAATCTAAAAAGAACGAGTTAATCTACATTCACACCATCTACACGATTATTAAGGCTAAAGCGGACTAATAGGTTTAATCTCGCACATTAACGGCTACAGATTTGTCTTGCAAAAAGTTCAAATATGTCCCAAACAGGAAGATTTATTAATTTTGAAAGAGAAGATAAATTGGAGATTAAACAAGATGAAGGATAAGTTTGCAATGGCTACTTCAATCCTTGCTTATAAAAGTAGCTCGAAGGAAGTAGTTCAAACTTGGTGACCACTCCTTGAATTTTCTAAGAGTTAAACTTCTATTCAAATACACTCTAACATCAAGAAATTTCCAAATTGCAAAGAGCAAAGATCAATCATTCATCCCTTGTGTTCTTTGTTTTAAGAGATGGTTAGATAACTGAACTTGTAATCAAATAGAATTGTAAGGAGAACCAACATTTCTATAAGTTACGTTTTTCATCATCTCTTTAGAGAAACTTTGAGTGATGGTGAGATTGAGAAGGGTACTCAATCATCACTAGAGTGATTATAGCTTGGAAGGTATTTTTTGTAATACTCATGTGATTTCTAAAGGCTTCTCCGCCTAGTTACAAGAGTTGATAATAGTGGATTAAAGCTTAGGGGAAGTACCAGGGAACTACACGTAGGCAGAGTCTGAATATAAATTGCATTGTTTATATCTCTCATTAAGTTAATCTTTTTATTACTCAACAATTTTTTCACTTAGCTCGCATCTCTATACATATATATGTTTAATTTCTTAGTGTTTATTTAGTTTATCTTACCGAGTATCTTTTATTCATCATATAGGAAAACCTAAAACTCTTATTAATCAATTCAAAAAGTCTAAAAATCTTATCCGCACTCATAATAAATCATCCATTCCCCTTTGACTAACATATTTGTAACCAATGGGACCAACAAGTGGTATTAAAGTAAGTGTTCATCTTAAGATCTCACAATCTTAAATCGAAGTTCATATGGCCTTTAACAAATCTTATGTCCCTAGCAGTTTAAAGACTCAGCTCTTAAGAGAAGGAAAGTATGTTACTAGACCTCCCATATTTAATGGTGAACATTACTCTTTCTGGAAAAATAAGATGAAAAGTTGCATAAAATTTCAAAGCATGATTGCATGGTTAACTATCGAAAGAGGCCCACATATACCTTTAGTTGAAAAGGATGGTGTTAAAGTACCCAAGGAAATGTGTGATTAGAATACTACTGATCTCGCTCTACTAAGAGAGAATATAGCGGCTATTAACTACTTACATTGTGCGCTAGATGTTTTTGAATTCAATAAGATATCAGGTTATGAAACAACATAAGAGATATGGAAGAAGCTTGAAGTCACTTATGAGGGGAATAGTAAGGTTAAAGAGACCAAGATCAGCATGATGATAAAAGAGTATGAGCTTTTCCAGATGGAACATAATGAAAGCATCCAAAGCATGAAAAACCACTTTGTGAACATCATTAATAAGTAAAAATAGACTTGGGAAGAGCTATAATGAAGAGGAAATGGTCAAGAAAATCATGAGGAGTCTCATCCAAGAGTGGGATGGTAAGAAGAGTGTGATTGAGAAAGTTTATGGTCTTAAAACTTACAAGTTTGATGAATTAATGGGAACTTTGCTCAATCAAGAAATGTCCTTAAATAATGATGAGCACAATAAGAAGTACAAATGAAAAGAAAAAGAATCAAAGGCATTTGTTCTTAAAGCTAACTCATCATGTAATGAAGATGAAGCTATCTAATGAGGACATAGCGTTGCTGACTAGAAGATTCAAGTGCTTCATGATGAGACATGGAAAGTATAGAAATAAATTTTCTTAACAAAAGTCAACAAAGGACAAAGATGAAAAGATAAGAAAAGACTACAACAAAAATATCAAATGCTTCAGCAATGGAGAAAAGGGACACATTTAGTCTAGTTATCCTAAAGCAAAGAAAGATAAGTATAAGAAGTTTGGCAAGAAAGAAGTAGCACATGCTACAACTTGGAGTATTTTTAGAATCTAAAGGTTCTTCTTCAAATGAAGATGTAAATGATTCTACCAATACTTGTCTTATGGAAATTGATGATAAGCCTAGCGACAACTCAACATTTATACCAAAGTCAAAATCCATTATTGACAAAAATGTTGATGGAGACAAAGAATAAAATAACACTAAGGTAAACGCTCAACCTCTATCTATTGATGAAATGGCTAAGGTACTCTATAAGGTTATTAGACTGACTAAAATGTCAGGATATAGTATCCAAGTGATGGTTAGGAGATGTGATGATATGGAAGACATTAATTCTTCCTTATCCCTTAATATTCGCTACCTTTTAGAAAAGGCTAAGTATCATGATGGATATGACATGATTACTCTCTAACAAATTAGAAGAGCTCTCTACTATGGTATAAAATTTGAAAAAGGTATGGGTTTCTCCTCTAGCCAACATTACTACTTTGAATAACCACTCACAAACTTCTTGTAAGATAACTACTAAAAAGAATAAAGTGAGCAGGCTTGAAACAAAATCAACGTGTGGATTTTTTAAAAGGCAAGATATGTCATAACTCTATGCAGACATAAGAATGGTTATTATGATGAGTATGATTGGAGTAAAGTAAACACCGCTAACAAGGGAGGACTTAACCAAAAGGCATTTGTACCTAAGAAAACTTGATTATTTTGCAAGTGAGCATGAGATCCCCTTGTGACACTAGAATGTGGTATTTAGCAGTTGCTTAAGGAATATGATTTGTGTGGAAAATTAGTTCATCACATTGGAGAGAAAGAGAAATGGAAGTGTTAGTTTTAGCGACAACCAAAAAGGTAAGATAGTGGGAAATGGCACAATTGGAGTTGGACCTTCAATTGAAGATTTTTTTCTCGTCAAATGCTTGAAGTTTAACTTGTTGATTTTTTTAAATTGTACGATAAAAGTATAAGAGTTACTTTTAACCCAACTAGATATTCGGTAATTAATACCAAGATTGATTTAGTGATTCTTTTCTATACTAGAATCAATAATGTCTATATGATTGATTTATCCCCTAAATCAAGCAATGTCAACCTGGTTTCTAAAGATAAGAATTCATGGCTATGGTATAGGAGTTTTAGCCACATTCATATGAAAAATCTATCAAATCTAGTGAATTAAGGTTAGAAGGACAAGCTATGAACAACATGTCAATATGGAAAGTAGTTTCAGAAAGCATTCAAACATGTGAATGATATTTCTTCAAACATCCACTGGAGTTATCGTGTATGGATCTCTTTAGACCAGTTTAACCAGCGAGCTTGGGTGGTAGAAGATTCACTCTTATAGTTGTGGATCATTTCACTCGATTCAAGTCAGTAGCTTTGCTGGCCATTTAAGATGAAATGTTCAAAAAGCATTCAAATCTATGAAGGACACTACTTCAAAACATCCATTGGAGTTATTGCATATGATCTCTTTTGACCAGTTCAACCAGCAAGCTTGGGTGGTAGAAGATTCACTCTTTTAGCTGTGGATTATTTCACTCGATTCACTTAGGTATCTTTGCTGATAGTGAAAGATGAAACATTCAAGTTCTTTTCTACTCTGTCTAATCAGAGTATGAATGAACAAGGAAGGAGAATCATCAAGATTAGAAGAGACCATGGAAGAGAGTTTGAGAATATGTTCTTTTAATAATCCTATTTGAGGTATGTAATTGATCATAATTTCTCAGCTCCATACACATTGTTGCAGAATGGAGTTATGGAGAGGAAGAAAAATGACCATTATTGAGATGACTAGATCTATGTTGAGTGACAATAAGCTACCAAAGTTCTATTAGGGAGAAGCTGTTAACACAACTTGTTACATTCTTAATAATGTGTTGATACATCCTATTTTAGATAAAACACCTTATGAGCTTTGAAAGGGGCACAAGCCAAATATTGGGTATCTTAGATGCCTTGGGTGTAACTATTACATTCTTAACACCAAGGATCATTTAACCAAATTTGATCCAAAAGTTGATAAATGAATCTTTATGGGTTACTCAATAACTAGTAAAGTATATAGAGTCTATGTAAAAAGGATTAGTCTTCTAATAAATTATGCATGTAGATTTTGATCAAGGTTAAGACAAAGATCAAGAGATGAAGTTGATGATGATGTTGTAGTAATAAATAGGCATGAAAACAATATCTTAGTACTAGCAAAAAATTAGGAATCAGAAAAGTCGTTGCTGACTAAGATCAATCTATTAATTTCAATGAAGATAATTAATTTCAATAGCAACCTATATTTTAGATTCCATAACCTCAATTGAATCTTCCAAAAGAAGTCAAAGCCCTAAGGAATCATCCAACCGGTAAGATTATTGACAATGTTCAAAATCCAGTTAGGATGTGTGGTGACTCAACAAGATGATGATCCATTCAACCCTTTTTCGCTCATGGAATAAAAAAATTGAAAATACTGAATTTGATGATAGTTGGATGATAGCATTGCAAGAAAAACTAGACCAATTCAGAAGAAATAAAGTTTAGGAATTAGTTCCTAAACCTAGTAAGAAATAATTATTGGTACCAAATGAGTATTCAAGAACAAGCTTGATGAATCTAGCAAAGTTGTTTGCAAGAACGCTAGATTAGTTGCTCAAGGCTATAATCAGCAAGAAAGACAATAATTATGGTGAAAAAATCACAATAGTAGCCCATCTTGAAGATATCATAATTCTCTTTGCTTTTGCATCTCATATGAATTTCAAGTTATTTCAAATGGATGTTAAAAGTGTGTTTCTAAATGACCTTATTCAAGAAGAAGATTATGTGCACCAACCACCTAGTTTTGAAGATCTAAAATATCCAAATCATGTGTACAAGTTGAAGAAAGCTTTATATGGTTTGAATCAGGTATCTCGTGCTTCGTATGATAAATTGACTAATTTTTTACTCAGCAAAGGTTTGTTAAAGGCAAAGCAAATACAACATTGTTTATCAAGCGTAAGAAGAATTATGTGTTTCTAGTCCATATATATGTTGATGATATTATATTTGGAGCAACCGATGAAGGCTTATGCAGTTAGTTCAACAAGAAAATGAAGAGTGAGTTTGAAATATCAATGATGGAAGAGTTGAATTTCTTTCTTAGATTGCAAAATAAGTAGAGTGAAGACTAAATATTAATCAACCAGTTAAAATATGCCAAGGAAGTACTCAAGAAGTTTGACATGGACAAGTCAAAGAGCATCTCAACTCCCATGGCCACTAATACAATAATAAGTAAATATGAAGATGGTAAACTTGAAAATAGTAAGCTCTACAGAGGTATTATCGACTCCTTACTTTATTTAACTACAAGTAGGCCTGATATTCAATACTAAATATGTTATTGTGCTCGTTATCAAGTTGATCCCATAGAATCTCACTTAGTTATTTGAAGAGAATTCATTAGTACTTGCAAATTTTTATTGATGTAGGTCTATGGTATCCTAAAAATGGTAGGGACATACCAATGCTAACTATGGAAGAGATAAGCTCGAAAAGAAAGCACCACCGGTGGATATCATTTCCTAGGAGACTATCTTGTTACATGATACAGTAAGAAGCAAACTTCAATAGCACTCAATATAGCTGAAGTTGAGTATATGGCTGTTGAAAGTTGTGTAGCACAATTACTATGGAACAAATAGTAGTTGGAAGATTATGGTATAAAAACTAAATTCCTCAATATCATGTGTGACAATAAGAACACAATTGACCTATCCAAAAATCCAATTCAACATAGCAGGATGAAGCATGTCAATATTAGACATCACTTCATTAAGGATCATGTGCTAAAAGGAGATGTTAAGTTGATTTATGTTCCTACTGAAGAACATCAAGCAGATATCTTCGCCAAATAACTTGTAAATGATCAATTCAATGTTTTGAGGCATTTGATTGGAATGACAAATCCAATTTAAAGCCTAAGGCAAAGGAGAAGTTATTTTTATTGATGTTCAGTCTAGCTAAGTATTCAAAAACAAGATGAAATCTATCTAACTCAATTACTTAAGTTTTATAAGTTAAAAACGCCATCATTTTAGTACGATTATTATTTAAATTCAATTTAAAATCATAAATTTCCTCTTTGAGTGTGTTTCATATGCAAGTTTAAATGTCGTGGTTAACGTCATTATTGTAAGGAAATTTAAACTCGATATTAATCTTACCATAGTTTTTGAACTTGTATTGAGATCGTAACATATAACAGGGAAAGGATTAAAGGCTATAAGATGTTTACAAAAGAAGAAAGAGAGTCACTTGCATTCTCTAAATTCTAATAATTTTCTCTCTAACAACACTAAAAATCACCAAATTTTCTCTTTTCAATGTATGCTCAAAGATTAACCTCTTTAACAAGACCCGTTGAGAAGGAGGATAGAAAATCCTTCAAAAGGATATAACTAAGATGGTTGTTATTGAAGCTATCAATAAAGAGTCCTTGGTTCTTAAAAAGGGAACTACTCCTATCAATATGCCTTGGAGGAATTTTGAGTTGATTGTGAGAAATCAAACATCCATCAACATAGTTGAAGTCGCATTTGATGAAGATCTAAGAAGGATGATGAAGCAGCGGTGTTTCAAAATACTCTTTGACCTCAAAAAAACTACTGATTTCATATGTTATGAAGCAATTCTACTACTATATGTACACTATTGGAGGTGTACCCAATGAGCTGGTTACCTCTATAAACAAGAAGCAGATCATTGTTACCCCTAGATTGGTGGTAAATCTTCTTAGAAAGAAGTTAAATGGTAAAAAGATGAGGAAATTAGGAAATGAAGAGTTGGTAATCATTCTAGATGAATTTGAACTCCCTACTAACTATGTTAGTGGAGAAATTAAAGCAAGCACAATGTCACCGAAAGCATTAGTTGCTCATAAGATGATCACTAAGTCATTAGCACCGAAAATTGGATCTATCTCTAGTTGCTCAAAGTTTTAGAGATGTCTAATCTATCATTTGGTTGAAGGAAAGCAGATGAACTAGTTAGTATTGATTACCAACTACATACAAAAGGTAATAAATCACTCAATTTATGGTAGCTTGATTTCAAGGATTTATGTTGCTTATGATATGGACTTGAAAGAGATTGTTAAGAAGCATGAGCCAATAAGGACTATACATTTTAAGATCAAAGGCTTCATGAAGATAGAGCACAATAAGAATTCACTACCATACAAAAAGTTAGGAGAAGAAGAAGATTGTTTTTGAGTTAGCCATCATCATCCTTGCTGATGTTCTTATTGAATATGAGGATTAAGAATTTAAAGAAGCTATCAGAATGGATTTAGTGGTTAAGGATGCAAATCTTGTGCGTGATGATGATGAAAATGTTCCTATCAGCAACATCACCACACAAAAAAAAAGCTAGAGATAGTAGCTCAACACAGGCAGACGTGCCTACCCCTAAGAAGGTCAAACTAAATAATTGCAATTTAAGAAGAGGGGAGCTTAGCAGAGCAAGGCTAATGTTGAGGAGGCCTTGAAGAGGTAGAAGATAGATGAAGAAATAGCTCAAGTTGAAAACGAAGTTATTGAGGAAGTGCAGAATGCACTTAAAATTTTGAGCTAGTGAAGATAAAAAGGGGTACAAGAGGAAAGAAGGGCAGTGTAGAAGAAGAATATGTTGTTGACGTTAAGAAAAAGGCTTAATGCAAGAAGACTTTTCTAAGGAAGTAGAGAATGCTAAGGTCACTAAAGTAGTAGATAAGAATGTTGATGATTTTGAGATACCAAATGTAGCTTAGTTCGTTGAGTTACCAACGGAGAATCCCAATGAGATTGTCTAAGATTAGCCGCCAACCACCAATTCTTCTCCACCATCTTCAACATCACAAGTACATACTCCTTTAACTTCACAATTTCCCATCTACAAACTCTTACCCCTTCTCCATAATCAAATAACCAAACAAATAATGATCCTTCTAATTAAACCCAAATAACAACTTCTAACTCAAATCCTTCTTCTCTTATCAAAATTAATCCTTATACATCTTCCTAACTTCAACCAAATGTAAATTCTTCTTCAATTAATTCTCCATCCACTTTAAAAACTCCTAACCAATCTACTCATGTAAAAAATCTTAACCCTTCTCCTTTTGTACAAAATAATCCAATTCCTTCTTCCTCTTCTCACTAACCCATTCTTACCCTTGTTGATCCAATGACAAATACTAAGAACTAGTCTTAGTCAAGTCATGATGCTATGAATTTTGCTCATCTGAACCTCAACGATGTTAACTATGCACAACAGGAGGATGTAGTGATGGAAGAGGAAAATTTTACAACCAATTCCTCATGACCAACTACTCGTTACATTGAAGAGCTCTGTTTTAACTATGACAATGAATATGATGAGGAAGCAATATAGTAACCATTGCATGAGGATGCTAAAAAGCATAATAAATCTCTCAAAATTGATATTGAACTTAATGTTTTCATAACCAAGGCTTTGATAGAGATGGATTAACGGAAAGGGTCACTCGACTGTGATTTTTCATCCATGAGCAACCAATGGCAACCCAATTTTACTTAGGGAAAATAATGCAATTCGGTGGAAAAAGAAGAATGTTTGGAAAATTGTAACTTTTCAAGTAAGCATTGAACATGTAAAGCATTGTCTTGTGATGGAAAAACACCGCAACAGGTTGCGACAGGCCGGATCTACAATTTTTTTTCATTGATTTGCTCAGGTGTTTTAATATTCAACCAAGTTGTGATTTTTCATCCATGAACAACCAATGGCTACCTAATTTTACTTAGGAGAAATAATGCAATTCGGTGGAAAAAGAAGAACGTTTGGAAAATAATTACTTTTCAATTAAGCATTGAACATGTAACTCGTTGTCCCGTGATGGAAAAACATTGCAACAAGTTGCGATAAGCTGGATCTACCATTTTTTTATTCGTTGATTTTCTTAGGTGCGTTAATATTCAACCAAGTTGTGATTTTTCATCCATGAGCAACCAAAGGCAACCCAATTTTACTTAGGGAAAATAAAGAAATTGGTTATAAAAAGAAGAATGTTTGGAAAAATGTCACTTTTTAAGTAAGTGTCGAACATGTAACGCGTTGTCCCGTGATGGAAAAACAAAGCAACAGGTTGTGGTAGACCAGATCTTATATTTTATTCTTCATTGATTTGCTTAGGTGTGTTAATATTCAACCAACTTATGATTTTTCATCCATGAGCAACCAATGGCTTCCCAATTTTACGTAGGGAAAATAATGCAATTTGTTGGAAAAAGAAGAATGTTTGGAAAAATGTCACTTTTCAAGTAAGCATTAAATGTGTTACGCATTGTCCCGTGATGGAAAAACACCGCAACAGGTTGTGGCAGGACGGATCTACTAGTTTTTTCTTCGTTGATTTGCTTAGGTGTGTTATATTCAACCAAGTTGTGATTTTTCATCCATGAGAAACCAATGGCTACATAATTTTACTTAGGGAAAATAATGCAATTCGGTGGAAAAAGAAAAATGTTTGGAAAAATGTCACTTTTCAAGTAAGCATTCAATGTGTAACGCGTTATCCCATGATGGAAAAACATCGTAACAGGTTGCGATAGGCCGGATCTACCATTTTTTTCTTCGTTGATTTGATTAGGTGCACTAATATTCAACCAAGTTGTGATTTTTCATCCATGAATAAACAATGGCAACCCAATTTTACTTAGAGAAAATAATCCAATTCGATGGAAAAAGAAGAATGTTTGGAAAATTTTCACTTTTCAAGTAAGCATTAAACATGTAATATGTTATCCTGTGATAGAAACACATCGAAATAGGTTGCAACAAGCCGGATCTACCATTTTTTTCTTTCTTGACTCCTTTAGGTACGTTAATATTCAATCGAGTTGTTATTTTTCTTCCATGAGCAACCAATGGCAACCCAATTTTAATTTGGGAAAATAATGCAATTGGTAACAAAAAGAATAATTTATGAAAAATGTCACTTTTCAAGAAAGCATTGAACGTGTAACGTGTTGTCCAGTTATGGAAAAACACCTCAAAAGGTTACGGCAAGTCGGATCTACCATTTTTTTTCTTCGTTGATTTGCTTAGGTGCGTTAATATTCAATCGAGATGTGGTTTATCATCCATGAGCAACCAATGGCTACCAAATTTTACCTAGGAAAAATAATGCAATTCGGTGGAAAAAGAAAAATATTTTGAAAAATATCACTTTTAAAGTAAGCATTGAACGTGTAATGCGTTGTCCTATGATGGAAAAACAACGCAACAAGCTGCGGCAGGCCAGATCTACCATTTTTTTCATCTTTGATTTGCTTAGGTGCGTTAATATTCAACCAATTTGTGATTTTTCATCCATGAGCAACCAATGGCTACCAAATTTTACATAGGAAAAATAACGCAATTCGGTGAAAAAGAAGAATGTTTGGAAAAATGTAACTTTTCAAGTAAGCATTGAACATGTAACGCGTTGTCCCGTGATGGAAAAACATCGCAACAGGTTGTGACAGGCCGGATCTACCATTATTTTCTTCGTTGATTTGCTTAAGTGTGTTAATATTCAACCAAGTTGTGATTTTTCATCTATGAACAACCAATGGCTACCCAATTTTACATAGGAAAAATAATGCAATTCGGTGGAAAAAAAAGAATGTTTGGAAAATTGTCACTTTTCAAGTAAGCATTGAACATCTAATGCGTTGTCCCGTGATGGAAAAACATCGCAATAGGTTGCGACAAGCTGGATCTACCACTTTTTTCTTCGTTGATTTTCTTAGGTGAGTTAATATTCAACCAAATTGTGATTTTTCATCCATGATCAACCAAAGGCAACCCATTTTTACTTAGGAATAATTATGCAATTAGTTGGAAAAAGAAGAATGTTTGGAAAAATGTCACTTTTCAAGTAAGCGTTGAACGTGTAACGCGTTGTCCCGTTATGGAAAAACACTGCAACAGTTTGCGGCAGGCCAGATCTTACATTATTTTCTTCGTTGATTTGGTTAGGTGCATTAATATTCAACCAACTTATGATTTTTCATCCATGAGCAACCAATGGCTACCCAATATTACTAATTTATTGGAAAAGGAAGAATGTTTGGAAAAATGTCACTTTTCAAGTAAGCATTGAACGTGTTACGCATTGTCCAGTGATGGAAAAACACCCCAACAGATTGCAGCAGGCCGGATCTACCATTTTTTTTCTTCATTGATTTGCATAGGGCGTTATATTCGATCAAGTTGCGATTTTTCATCCATGAGCAACCAATGGCTACCCAATTTTACTTAGGGAAAATAATGCAATTCGGTGGAAAGAGAATAATGTTTGGAAAAATGTCACTTTTCAAGTAAGCATTGAACGTGTAACATGTTATCCTGAGACGGAAAAACACCGCAACAGGTTGCGGCAGGCCAGATCCACCATTTTTTTCTTCGTTGATTTGCTTAAGTGCATTAAAATTTAACCAAGTTGTGATTTTTCATCCATGAGCAACCAATGGCTACCCAATTTTACATAGGGAAAATAATGCAATTCGATGGAAAAGTGACTAAATAAAAGGAGTGGTATTGAATAAGAAGGGGTACTGAATAAGAAACGGTAATCCTTAATAGAAATTCTTATTCTATTAAGATCTTGCAAACCAAATAAAAGGACAATAAAAATAAAACAAAATACAGTTATTATTAATCATCTATGTAGGGCTTAGGATAAGTAGGAAGATTGTCTGGATCAGGAATTATCCCAGTATTTACTATTAATTGGTAGCGGTCCCTCCATACATAGCATTTATCTGTATCATGCCCTATTTTTTCATGATACAAGCATGCCTTTCTGAACTCCTCGGGGTGAATCTCAAACAGAGTGTAATCTAGATAGGTTGGTATCACTTTTCCACAAGCCAATAAAATGAGGAACTCCCAACTCAACGCATAGCCGGGGTCAGTGTATGGAGTTCCACCTTAGATTGCGTGGAAGAGGTTGCCTGCCTTGACTGCGTGGCCTTGGATTCCTAAAATTCACTGGGTTCAACTTCGCAACTTGAATCCTCTCTTCCGCGAGATGCACAACAACATATGAAGGGTCGGGAATTTCTACAGATTGAGTATCGTAATGGTCACTAGAAGCTACTGAAGATGCAATTGTTGCAATTTCTGGTTTCAATAAATAAAGAAGAATGGGATACAAGTGGCTACTAAATTGGCATTTGAGATGACTTTATAGACAGGACGACATCAATGGTTTTCAAACATCACCCCCTTGTGTAAAGTTGTGTCCATTAAATAGCCAGTAACAGCTAGTAAAAGTAGTAACGGTTAGATTATTTTTTGAACAGACATGTTGTTTTAGGTTTTATTACACACTTTTATCTCGGATTAAGTACACGTATACTGCATAAAGTGTTTAGGAGGATTATCCTAAAAATAAAACCCACTTATTTTATCTTCCAAGTTATCCTTTTTACCCTTTTCAGAACTGTGTTTAGGCCCACTACTACAGCGACGGTTATATGCCCCCCCTTATATGCCGTGATGGTATGTTGACCTTCAAATTCGCACTCAACTTCTATCGTTCTACCAAACCAACACAAACCTATGATAGGCAAAATCCAAGGGAAACCCATTGTAGGTAAAATTTTTCGGAAACAATGGCCAAGACGAGGAGTTCATCGGGGGTATAAAATCTTGATATTCACTTCCTTCTTCGAACTTGTGTTAATACTTGTACCATTATTTGTAGACTGCAAGTCAAACGCATGATGAGCGAATCAGGAACAACCGCTTGAACCCTCAGGTAACCCCTTAATCGAATCCTGTATTTCGGTACTAAACATTAGCATTGGTACATCCAACCCACTTTACTTTACTTGTCTTTAGCCTGATTCTAGTGGAGCGGGGGAAGTGAATACATCATTGTCATCTTTGATGTTCAGGGACGTTCCTGCAATCAACCTAAGTTTTCACTTCGATTTCATGCCACTTTTCCTTCACACGCTAGATCTAAGTTGACTGGACCCCAAAAAACATTGTTTAAGAAATATTGCTTTGGACACTACCTGGACTGCCCATTTCTGAGTTATATAGGCCATTTATGTCAAATTATACTTACTAGAGAAAAAGTGAAAACCTCGACATAAGCCATGGACATGTGGTTTAATATCAGAGGGGCTGATGCCAAATTTGGAGGCTGGGAGTTTGGCCTCTTTAATGGATTGAGGTTTGGTGATCATGAGAAATTTATTGACAAGCTGGAGGGTGTTGATAAGAACTTTAGGTTCAGAAATAAATATTTTGGTGGTAAAACAACAATATTGCATGGTGACATAGATAAAGAGTTCTCAAGTCGCAATTAGGCATTGGAAGATTACAAGGATGCTGTGATGATGGCAATGCTATTGTTCATATGTGGATGTGTCCTCGAGAAACATAAAACCCAGATTGTGAGGCCATGGATATGGGATCTTGTTGAATATACACATCTATTCAATGAATTTCCATGGGGTGCCGTTGCTTGGGAAGAGACACATCGGACGTTAAGTACAGGTATACAGAAGTTTATAAACGGCACGACGGCTAACCAGCCTCAATACCAACTATATGGGTTGGTATACATATTTCAGGTATGTTAACATTTATAAAGTGTGTGATTTGGGCATACAAAATGTTGTCACTCCCTTTAATCAGTAATAAACGTATTATAGGCTTGGATACTGGAAGTATGGCTATACGCTCGTGGTTATTTCACCAATGATGGACCAAAATGCATCCCACGAGTCTTTAGATGGAAAAGTAATCAGAAAATGCATTTTCCTAACATATGGTCACATATTCGGCAACAAGGACATTGTAATGCTTCCCTTACTATTGAAGCAGAGGACAAGGAGAAGGAGTGCTGGTGGTACAACAATCTGCAGAACCACGTTGATAATAAAATGTAGGATTTGGCACCTTTGTTTGAAACTATTACAAATGCTACTGTTGAAGAGCAAGGAGATGCAGAGCAATGAGATGCAGTTAGAGAGCCAGCAATAAGGGAGGCAGATGTCATTGAATGTTTCCAGAGATGGTGAAGTGAAGAAGTAGGGAGAATAATCACAGCTCATGTAGCACCACTTACTCAAAGAGTACAAGAACTAGAAGGCAAGGTGGCAGAGTTGTTGGAAACAAATGCATCACTACAAAACAAGAACGAGGCATGTGGTGAACCCTCCACTATGGCTACAACGCATAACCCTGATGCTAATCCCCAATTCAATGAAGAAAAGGTACTTATTGCGTCTTACTTAAGTGAAATAGAAATTGTAAAATGTATTATGCCTTAATGGTTGATTATGTCTATCACAACCTATTGGATGATTCTGTATTTGTATTTCATTCACATAATAGGAAATCATGGAAGAGGATGAAGTAATGAATATCATTGGAGTCCCATTAGTGGATGAAAGGGGAAAGGATATAGTTCTCCCATCGAGGAAAAGAAAAGCAACAAGCATAGAAATGGAAGGCAGCTAACCTTTGCATGCCTATGCTTCCATAGCGGATACAGTGATTGATTGAGACACACTTGATAGCTTTTTTAAGTTCATTAACGAGGAAAAATTTCCCACTTAATCGAGGTATGCAAACACATCCTTCCAAATTTGGTAGTTTGCTATCACATTAATAGCTACTCTATTCCTTTATATCATGACTGTGAAACAGGAAGGGCAAATGGTACAATGATACGAATGACCGTATTCTTCTAATCGATTTTGGTATCATAGCTATGAGCAACAAAACTTTCTTTGCTACATTGTATTTGGAAGGAGAAAACCTCACAGACGATGTAAGATGTATACTAAATTTGAAAATGTTTGAAACATGCTTGCATTATAGAAGTATTAATTATGAGTTGCAATTTGGACAACACATTGATGTCATAATATACTACTTGAGAAGGAAGGGAATGGGAGCCAATCATGTCAATTACAACTTCACGATTGTGGATGTTGTGTTTGATGAAAGAGTGAAGAAAATCAAGGAATTGATGGATAGGATTGGGTCAAATGATGCTTTGAGCAGCCATGTGTACTTAGATGATGTCATTGCAAAGAGAATGACGGGTAGAGGGATTTTGTGTGGAAAGAAATGGGCCATGGTGAATAATGTGTTCATTCCAATGATGGGTGGAAGTAACCACTAGATACTTAGGAAATTTGAGATACCTTCCTGAAAGTTGTACATCTATAACTCTACTCCTAAGAGGTTGGCAAAGAGGGAAACTCGAATAGTTGCTGAAAGACATGTTGAAGTGATAGCATATTACCTGTTTAAATTTGGAATACTAAATAGTAGGAAAGACCTTATGGAATCAGAAGCCTACAAGAACAAAAATCCACTTGATCAACTCGAGATTGTAATGGTTGAGAACTTGCCAAGCCAAATGTTAGGGTAAGTCATAATCACAACTCAATTCATTTAAACAGTGCAAATTCCGAAACCAATCAATAACATCTTCATTAAATGTCAATTGTAGTGATTGTGGGATTTATATACTGACCTTCATTGAATACATTACTGAAGAGAAAGACATACCAAGGATATGGATGTGAAGCACCATCGGTTTCGGTTGGCTATGATCTTATACAATAACAATGAAACTAATAGACAACTCCAATTGCATAGAGCATAGTTAGGGATGATGATAAGATCACTTCTAGACTTTCTTTGCCTTGTGTCTTATTCGTAAATAGGGAAGGATTATTATAAAACCATTATATCTTGTTCTTGTATGTGTAGTATTATTAGAATTTTTGTAAATCGATTCATGTATTAAATTTACATTGTTCAATTGAAAACTTGCTTAATGCACCAACTGTCGGATAACTTCCAATTAACATGGGATGGAGGATTCTGCCTGTCTCGACATGTCACGCGATGAGAAATCATGTTTAACAAGGAATACAACCACTATAAAAATGTATTTTTGTGATCCCCACTGAATTAATTCTTGTTAAGTTGATGAAAAAAAATACAAAACCAACCATTTTTGTAGGATAGATCGCACATACAAAAGAGGGTAAACATAAATAAAATAACCATTTGAGTAGGATAGGTCTCACAACTTAAATTTGTGAGACCTATACCTACTCAAATGGTTGCTGAAGGGTACTTTCATCTCCACACTTATATATTACTCATTATACTTTTCTATTTCTGATGTGGGATAACACCGCATTTCCAATTCACATGTCATGGTGGACTTTGCTTGTCACGGCCTGTCACATGTTGCGATCTAATGTTTAACCGGGCCTAGAGTGGGAGCTTTACATGGTGTGGAGTCGCATTGAGGTTATGGTGTAGTGAAAGGGCCATGGCTGAGAGGAAACTCAATGTTAGGATACTTGCCAATCAACGTGGAAAGGTGGATTTTGCCTGTCTCGACATGTTACACGATGAGAAGTCATGTTTAACAAGGAATACGACCACTATAAAAATGTACTTTTGTGATCCCCACTGAATTAATTCTTGTTAAGTTGCATGAAGAAATACAAAACCAAACATTTCTGTACGATAGATCGCACATACAAAAAGAGGGTAAACATATAAAAAAACAACCATTTGAGTAGGATAGGTCTCACAACTTAAATTTGTGAGACCTATACCTATTCAAATGGTTGCTGAAGGGTACTTTCATCTCCACACTTATATATTACTCATTATACCATTTTATTTACGATGTGGGATACCACCACATTTCCAATTCACATGTCATGGTGGACTTTGCCTATCACGACTTATCACGACCTGTCACATCTTGAGATCTCATGTGTAACTAGGCATTGAGTGGGGGCTTTACATGGTGTGGAGTCGCATTGAGGTTATGGTGCAGTAAAAGGGCTATGGCTGAGAGGAAACTCAGTGTTAGGATAATTGCCAATCAACGTGGGATGGTGGATTCTGCCTATCCCAACATCATGCGATGAGAACTCATGTTTAACAAGGAAATGACCACTATAAAAATGCATTTTTGCGATGCCCACAGAATTAATTCTTGTTAAGTTACGTGAAGAAATATAGAACCAACCATTTCTGTATGATAGATCGCACATACAAAAAGAGGGTAAATATACAAAAAAAACAACAATTTGAGTAGGATAGGTCTCACAACTTAAATTTGTGAGACCTATACCTCCTCAAATGGTTGCTGAAGGGTACTTTCATCTCCTCACTTATATATTACTCATTATACCTTTTTATTTCCGATGTGAGATATCACATTTCCAATTTACATGTCATGGTGGACTATGCCTGTCATGACCTGTCACTACCTGTCACACGTTGAGATCTCATGTTTAATCAGGCCTGGAGTGGGGGCTTTACATGGTGTGGAGTTACATTGAGGTTATGGTTCATTATAGTGGCCATGGCTGAGAGGAAACTCAATGTTAGGATAATTTCCAATCAATGTGCGATGGTGGATTCTACCTGTCATGGCCTAATTGGAGTGATGTTTGTTATTATTTGCAATTTCTATGGTCACGCCATTTGAAAAAGTAAAAGCTAGAACCCTTGCGGTTTTTAGCAACCCACGTAAACTATTTAAAACATTAGGGTTCTCATCCTAACAACCTGGCCATTTTTAACAACTTACTTTTTCAGAGTACCTCCACTTCCATCTTTATCGTGTAGCAAAGATTACGAACCGCATTTTCATCCCATTCGATAGCTAGGGTAAAGAGGCCAGCCATTGCCAAAGGTAATGAAAAGCAATCAGTTGTAGAGAATTCACCAAAAGATTCACTTCAGAAAAGGTAATGATGCGTAGAAGAGGCCATGACTACATTCAAGTACGCCAGGGCTATAAGCTCCAAACCACACTTGATTGTAAGATTTAACAACGAGTTCCATAACTTGCAGAAGTCTAAATTATCTGAGAAGCAGAGGAGACTTTTCAAGGACTCGTGCTCTGGACAATACTTGGATGTCACATTTCCAAGTTGTATAGGCTATTTATGTCACACCATACTTGTCTAAGAAATTACAAAGGACAAAGCGAAACTGAGGGAGCTATGGTTCGATGTTGGAGGACTCGAGGTAAAAATGGGAGATTGGGAATTCGGTTTGATCAGTGGACTGAAGTTCAGGGATAAGGATCAATTTATAGACCGTTTGGAGAAGATAAAGGATAGGAACAAGTTCATAAAGAAGTATTTTCCAGGGATTAAACAAATAAAACACTTGGACATCTAGATAGTGTTTAGTACACACAAATGGGTTACTGTCAAAGACGAAGATGTAGTTATGATGGCACAGTTGCTGTTTGCGACTAGAAATTTATGATAGTGAAGGATTGGATGTTGAAACTCGCAGAATATCTGGAGCTCTTCAACCAGTTCCCATAGGGAGTCGTAGCATGGGAGAAGACTCACATGATGTTGCGAAACGTAATAAATGGGAGTGGTGATAGAGCTGATAAATTTGCATTGAATAAGACAAAGCCAATGCGTGTTCCATATCAAATATATGGATTGGCAATAGTTTTTCAAGTAAGTTGTGTAATATGAATGTTATGTTTTATTCCAGGGTGCTAAGTATGCTCATACATTATATGTTTCTCATAGGTATGGATTTTGGAGATATGACCTTCAGCTCGTACTTTTTTCATGAATAAAGGAGACCATGTATTGCCATGATTATTCAGTTGGGTTTGTAATGGAAAGAAAGTCCCCATCGAATGCTTAGAAAGTTTGATTAAGGTGAGCGCTTATTTCATTAATACTAAATGGTATATTCTGTGAGCGCTAAAACATTTTGTTCCTTCACAGGATGGTCCTTCGCCTTCTTCTTTGACACTCCAAGTTGATGACAAGGAAAAGGAATGTGCTTGGTATGTGCATCTTGTGAACCATGTTGAGGGAAAAGGAGAAGGCTTGGACCTTTTGTTTCAGAGTTACAAGATTAGAAAGGGTGAAGATGGTGAAGGAGAAATGGTAGGCCATGAAGAGGATAGTGAAGATGATTGTGCACATTCATATGAAACCTCCTGTGACAATATGTAGACTGATCAAGGATTTATTTTGTGACGGTGGAGGAAGGAGGATTTAGGGGGTGATTGATAAGTGTATAATTACACTTATTATCATATTAATTTTATACACTAAACACTATAGTTTTAGTCATTTTTGTGCTTCATATAAAAGATTTCACCTGGTATGTAGTTGTTTTTTATGCAAATGCAGATACTGGGTAAATCTTGGGAGTAAAATGATCCAAAGTTGAATTCTATGAAAAAAGAGTGAAAAAGATGCAAAAAGATGCGTGGAACTTAAAGATTTGGCTTAGGATCGAAGCTGTCAAAGATCGGTGAAGTTACAAGGAGAATTCTGAAGAAAAATACAATTCATGGTCATGACAATCATTCGCGGTCACGACTTGTTCTTCTTCAAAACAGAAATCTACCAATCAAAGATTCACAATCGCGACTTGTATATCACGATCGCGACTTGGATGGATTTATGGTTTAATCTTCTTAACTACCAACCGCTAGATAAGGAACATCAACCGCCATCAACTACCAATGAATAGAGACCTATCAGAAATCAACCAATCTGAAAAAGGTGTCTATCCATTGTGGATTAGATTGAAGCATCTCAACCAATCTCAATGAAGTTATGCAATCATTCACCAATGGACACAACTCTTTGTATGGATAGGCGCAACCCTTCGAACTCTATAACTAGGGCTTCAAGACCTCATAATTTCATGTAGTAGCAAGTGGTGAATTAGAGTGCATGAATGAGATATAATGTGTGTATAGATAGAGAATTCGCTACTTTCGTAAGTGTTAGCGAGAAAATGTTTAAGTGATTTAAATCCTTGTTTTGATCACTAGATTTCTCTATATTCTCGAGTGATTGTTGTATAAGTGTACTTGCAAATCATTTATCAATAAAAGTTTTCGTTCTTCAATATTCATTTGTTCGATATTCTCAAAGAATAGCATCCTAGCGAAGGTTCTGCACTAGCCGAGACCAAATTCAAAGCAGACGCAGGAATTGCGGGAATTGACGACTCCCATTAAAGAGTGGATACGGTTTGATCAACTTTTGCTATCACTTGCATACCTTACAACTTTGCTTTGCTTTCTACTTATACTTTTTATTTCAAAGTTTATGATATGTCTATGTATCATAATGAGTATTTCGTGTTAAGTCTTTTATATTAATCAAGTTATATGCATTTTAGTTAATTTTAAGAGTAGTTTCGGGGTTAACAATGTCGTGTATAATCACTAGATCTATGATATAACATTGTTTAGTGAGCCAACATTTTTGGAATGTAACTTGCTAAATGTGGCTATGTGAGAGTGACCTGTACTAAGCATAGTATTGACGTTGTCCAGGTTCATATAATTGTCTTAATTTGTTTGCGCTAGGTTTAGAAAAGTTATTTCATGTGTTGCTCTGCGATGAATAATTAAACATATGGGTATTTTGAACCGAGTTTGTTAGATTAGTTTAGTGAATCGTAACATCTTTGTTGAACTTGCATGTTTTCTCTGCTATCCTTATTTCGTAGGGAAAATCTATATATTTAGATTTTCTAATCTTTCATATCTATATTTACTCATTCTTCTAACCCTCCTATCCAAAATATCAAATCTATTTTATTTTCTTTATTCTGTCTTCCTTGTTGATCTTTAGAGCTAGTCCTTCCCTATGGATTCGATATCTTTTAAAACTACATCGCAACTGTATACTTGCAGTTATCATCATTTTTCTATTTGATAAGAGGTGCTGACAACACCTATACTTTACGTGAACAAGTTTTTGGCGCCATTAATATATATCCAAACTCTTTGCAAAAAAGTTATTAAACTTATCAGTAGAAAAGTAGCGAATAGTGATGTTATTGCACAACTGAAAGAATGGTTCATCAAGGAATTTGACAGAGCCATACCAATGCATTTGGGTCCAATCACAGAGAAACATGAAGCATTACAATCTCAAGTGAGTGAGATTCATCTAATCTACTAAAGAGTTTATCAATCCAACATCATGAAGGCAAACAATTTGGTGCAAGAGGTGAAGGAACCTCAAACAGCAGAGCTGTTGACTTAATTTTAAAACCCCTTAACAGTGACACTAGGGATACCCATGAAACTGCTGCATTTGGTCTTCCACACACTATCTATACTAAGGTTAATGATCTACCTTATGTACATACATTATTATTAACCATGCTGTTTGTTAATATTATGCATCATGGATGCTGCGACGTAGACAGGATAATATTGATCCTCAAGTTTTAGAACCTGAAGTGAACATGGTCCAGATTGGCAAGGATGTTGTTGGTGAATTAGAGGTTCTTGAGGTTAGATAGTTTTCTACTAAATTAAATTAAGTAATTAATATATTTTCATATATGTCCATTCTCTCCTGTCATGACTTGTTTATGTTCCACGTGTTTTAACCTTCCTTATTATCGTTAGTTGTTATGTTAACTTGTCGATTTTGTCTTGTATCTACTTGTTTCTATTATTCCTTATTATTTTTGTAACCTTGGCTTATCGATTCATCTTGTCGTAACCTATTTCCGTTCGAAATGTTTTAACCATCCTTTTGTTAATTTTGTTACTTTTTTGCCATATGTTTCACCTAGAGACTTTACTCATTTAATTCCCATTATTTCATGATAGAATGAAATTCAGGATGAGGCATGTGATGTGGCTGGGGAAGATGTTGAGGATGATTCGGTTATCAAGGTTTTGATGTTTCATTTTATTTTTCGCTTAAGTCTGTCTTCACGGACTACATGTAACCCTATATTCAGTAAAGGCAACATTATTTATATTCACTACATTGTTTCCTCAAAGAATCAGATTGAAGATGAGGTAGTGTAGGATACTGCAAATGGAGAGACAACATTTGGAAGGATGAGAGCAAGGTCTAAAAGGCTAGCACGGAAAAGCAAGTACGAGATGTCACCCTGGGCTAATCCACTAAAACTTGCCACAGCCAAGATACCTCAAGTGAAGGAAGTAACAAAAGCAAAGTTTAATGATTTGTTTAGTGAGTACTATGGATGGAAGAGAAATGCCAAGCTTGATGACTCAAGGCCTGTGTACTCATTATTAGAATCTAGATATGCGGAGTGGTTCAAATTGGTTGAGACTACTGGGAAATTAGTGGAAAATAACGTAAGCTAATGTATTCTACTTATCTATTTTCAACCAATGTTCCATGAATGGTTATTAATTAATATTGCCTAACATTTGTTGTCAATAGCACATTTCAGCTTGGCTCTCACTTCTAAGACAATATTACTTCCAAATTGAACCTCGGCCCGATTGGACAAAGACTAATGTAGAATTCCTTGGATTACTGAATGTAGATATAATCTTGAACAAGTTGATTGATCCTCTTTTGAAGGAATTGCCGGATAGCGAAGTATATATGGAGAGAATCAACAACCAGTCATTGCACATGTGTCCATGGTGGGAAGTTAAGAAAGTATTCATACCAATAAACTACCAAAGGGACCATTGGATACTTGGGGTTATGGAGCTGGAAGAGATGCATCTGCACTTGTACGACAGCCTAATTTCACACATGTCTGAAGAAAGTTTGGGCAAGTGGTTGAAAATACGTCTGTCGGTAATGACTAGGGTAATGGAGATTGTAGGATATTACAAGCATGTGCCTGGTGCGAGGAAGACAATCACTTGGTCTAGGAATGTTCATGTTCCTCTGCAAGAGAAGGGTTCGAATGATTGTGGTGCATGGATTTGCTTATTTACGAACTATTTTACGACAATAAAAGATATTAACCATCAGGTTCCCCAAGATTTTCAGTTTGCACATCTTGGCGCTGGGTGGTTTTGACAACGTATGGCTATAGAACTATTTCATCAGAAGTATTTTACCGAGCTAAATTTGTAAATTAGGATTTATTATTTGTACAGTTTGTTGAACAAAGAGAAGAAAAATAGGAGGAATGTTTATTGGTTTACTGAAAGAAAATTACAGCAGAGCTGAGATGATTTTATTCAATATAATGGTTGCCTTTTGTGAATAGATTAGCAACTTGATTTTCTGTTCTGGTTTGATTTAATATTACTGTATTGTCAACAAGTATTGCACTCATCCAACCCCATTTTATATTTACAACACCGGTGCTAACGACAAATAATATATCTATGATTGTCATTTAGCCATACATGAAATAAAAAATTAATATGTAATGGTACAGGAAAGAATGGTCTTATTGTAATGTAATGTGAAAAGAATTAAAAAATAAACACCAATAACAACGAAATACATTAGTTGTCCAAATGCCAATCTTTCATGAACTTTGCCATCAATGCTGCATGCTCCGCGGCCTTTTTTGCACCTATTTCCGCAAGCATGTTGTGGCATATATTCCCCAACCGACTAACCCACTACAAGGACAACAAGTGCACATATTTAAATGTTTACTGTGTATTGAGATAATTCGCATGACATGTGGAGAACTTGTTCATAAACTTACGTATTCAATGTTCGATCATGGTGGCATTGCTGATTCATCATCTAAAATACAAGGATGAGAATGTGTTAAGTACAATTCGAGGTACCTATCATCACATGCGGACGAATCTTCACGATTCGAGCAATAATGACTAACAGGTAAGACATATGCATCAGGAAACTGTGTATATGCATCCACTGCAACTATTGCAGCATGCTCAACCTTATGTAACTTGGATTCCTTGCAAAAACTACAATTAAGGGTCTATGCACGTTCGGTGGAATGGACTGGACATAGCCAAGCTGACGTAGCAATCGTCCGGGCATATATAGCTCAATAACATCCCGGAAACGTATCCATCCAATGAATAAGTTACTTGGCACAAAAGATGCTGGATTAGGCCCGTAGGGTAACCATGTAACCTGCACCATGGAGATTGCATTAAATATGTGTTCACTCTCTATTTTCACCAAATACACACAAACATAATCTCATTCTTATAATTATAATTATAATATACCTCGGATGCACTCATCTTGTCTAGGTGGATATGGAATGAATGAAGCCAGGAATTAGATTTGTCCATCGGTCCGCTTGTCCACATACAAGCACGAAGCATCCAGCTTTCTACGTTCATCAATTCTTGATGCAGATGGAATGATGGAAAATACTTGTATATCCATGCTTGCATTAGAGTCAAGCAACCAGATAAAGCTTGACAGTCAACTCTGCCGGCTATCCCTAGCTGCTGATATAAATATGCTAGAGTGGAAGCGCCCTAGGAATACAATTTAACGCTATCTAAGTCTTTCTTCGTTTCATGGAGGAATGACGGTCTAACACGATTTCCACTTTTGTCCATAAATAATGTCAATCCTAACATAATCGAGATCCATGCGGTTGCCTGGACCTTAGCAATTCTGTCCCCCCTATTATTTCATTATTGCATAGGTTAACACATCACCCTGATGCTATTGTTTAGATACCAGCTTATGCCTATCAACCCGCATTAGCTCCATACATTCGTTCTACATCTCATCGTTCACAGGCTCTGCGAAAATCATCCACCCGTCCACTGGTATCCACAGGATATGCCAGACATCATGCAATGTGATTGTCATCTCACCGAAGGGCATGTGAAAAGAGTTGGTATCAGGCTGCCACCGCTCTACGAACGCACTAACCAATGCAGAATCAATATGACCAAACATTGTGGAACTGAGGTGAGCTAGCCCTATGTGTTCAATAATTTCAACAGCTTTCGGAAATTTCTCCTCCAATCTTTTATACAACCCTTTTAACTTCTTACATACGGAAAATCTGTTCTGGCACTTTAGGACACCCCTCTTTTCACCGTCCCACAGTTGAAAGGCTACGTAACCAAGATAACTCAGAATGACGGTACCATCTATGAGACCACCAGGCATTGACCCTTTCACTATTCAGCTCTCGTCCACAGCTGTCCTACATCATTTGCTACTACTACCTACCGTCGTAGTCAAATGCATATTAGGTAGTCAAATGCATAATAGGTCATATGCGTTATATATCTTTGTTTACCTGAAGTAGAACCAGTACTGACAAAACGACCCCCTTTTCCCTCCTTCACACGGCATAACATAATCGAGTTCGAAATCTTCAGAATCACTATTAATTTGCCATAGATGCTCATTAATTATGGTGTGGTGTAGCTTCTCCCTTCCCTCTTCCCTGTCATGCATGACCATGTCCATAGCCTTCCTACGTCATTTTTTCTGCACTCAATACTCACTGCTATAACTAGTGGATTTTCAAGTACACAACCATGCCATTATGAAATGAAATTAAAAGACAACAACCGATGTGGTAATAAAACTACTAGCGATGCTATGTCACATCCGTTGCATCCGTCTGCCAGAATGACATGCCGCACACAAATTATGTTGCACTAATGGTGATCGTGCATTTTGAGGACTGAAGTATTGCATTTACAAGTCTTCATGTAAATCTAAGTTTAGAGGAACTGCATATACATGGAATTCAATGGGTGACAAATAAGATTAACCATTTGGTAATGGCGCATATCGCAAGCGACAGTATTGCAAATACAAGTTTCATGTAAATTTAGGTTTCGTAGGGATGCATATCAGAAAAACAATGGTTTTCTATACCTGGATTTCAATAGGTGCTTTACCCTTTTCGTCTTGCCTACTCGCCGTGAGAATATGTCAAGATTTCTCCTCCCTTTCGTGCTTTCAACTGAACGGTCGCTTGTGGAGTTCGTATTTGCAGAGATGGCGATGAAGATGATGAAAACTTGCAAAAGGAATTTGAGCGAAGGGAGGAGAAAGTGGGAGCATAGAAAGCGAGAGAGTGGGAACAGGCGGTTTTTAGCAAAATTTAGGGTATTTATACGAAGGGTAAATTCATCATATCAGGTCAAATGTTGGGCGGTTTTTAGGAGTTACGGGGTTGATTTTAAGATTACCCTTTTAAATATTATAGTTCTCATCTTAAAAGTAAATAAATAAATAATAAATGAAATTGGGGTGAGGGTAGCGCAGGAGAAAGAGAGAGGTGTAGATATGGTTTCTAATTCTTTTCTTTTACCCTTCCATGGAAATCTCCTTCTTACCTCTCAATACACTCATCCAAGGTTTACTTTCATCTTCTATACTTGAACAGTATCTGTATTCATGCCTCTGATTTTGTGTTTCTTTTTTCCCCAATTCATATTTCTGTTTGCTAAAAGTTTTTGGTTTGTTGAAAAATATACTTTTCAAATGATAGAATTCTTCAAAATAATTTGTTTTTCCTTGTGTTTTCTAGGGAATTTAGGTGGGGATTCGGAAGGGATATAGACAGCAACCCGGTAAACAGAAGAACAAAGAGCCACGCTTTTAGAATCCTTGCAAATCCTAATGTATGCATTCTTCCATTTTATTCCGTTTCATTCTAATCAATTGTTTTTTAGGTATTTAGTCGTCGAGTAAACTTTGGAGTTCAAAACTCTTTAAGCGATGAATTTGATTGAGTCATAAATCTATCAGGGATTGATTAGGGAATTCAGGCATTTTAGCTGTGCAATCTTGTATATTAGCTTAGCCTTGTTCTTGGTTGTTGATTCGATATATGAAATGAGAAGTAAAATATCAAAAATTGTTTGAAGCGCTTTGAATCTATTTATAGTTAGGCGAAATAAATTTGGAATATTGCAGAATAAATTACCTATTTCTTAAGGAATCCTTAAACACTATACATATTACTCGATTCAGGGAACCAAACGTTACATTATAGTTACAGCTGCAAGGTGCGGATATTGGGATCATTTCGGTTTCTTTTCTTACATTTTTGTGTTCAACATTATGAGATAAATAGGTAGATAGATATATACTCTATACTTTTGCTCACACGCTAAAATTGTGCATGTTCATGATAAACTGAGAGGAAAAAATTATAACATCAGTTGTATTTCGATATTGAAACATCGATCTTTTCCTCATAGAGCCAGCATGATTTATGTTTAAAATGCAATTGTTGCTTTGTTGGTAGAAAGAATGTGATTCAGAATGGTAAGCTCTCGATTGTTTTTTAAGCACTTCAAATGCAGCGATGTGATACGATTCATTAATAATGAAATTGGTATGTTGTTTGGGTGTAGGTGTCAGCGAATGGAAGCTCGAAAAAAGAGGTGATAATGGTTGATCCTGTTGAAGCCAAGAAATTAGCTGCCAAACAGATGCAACAAATTCGAGCTAAAGAGAAATTCAAGGTCTTTAAAATTTCATTCCTTTAATGATTCTGAGCGTATATTACTTATCTCATCTAGTATAAACAAGCCTGAATATTTAAATGACTTTTACGTGTATAGAATCCTTTGTAAAAATTCCATGACCTTATGAAAGGCAAAGAGGGTCTCTAATCGGTCCTATTTTTCGCTAATTTGAACAATGTTTTGATGATAGAGACGACGCCAAATCGAGGCAATAAACGGAGCGTGGGCAATGATTGGTCTCACAGCAGCCTTGGTTATTGAAGGTCAAACCGGGCTAAACATACTTAATCAGGTAAAATTAAACAAGATAGACACAATGCATATGATAGCTATCTTTTCTTAACATGAACAAGTTTTTTTTATGTCAGTTGGGCGGATACTGGTCTGCGATTGTCCATATTTTTGTGCGATAGAGAAAGTCGGAGTATGAATTATATTCATTCAAATTCATGTAATTATGTTCTTCAAGCTCATTGTTTAAGACTAATCATCAATGTGTTAAGTATTCAAATAATTGTTACAGCTTTTCAGATATTTTTATTCATCAATTTATACAAGTTTTTTTCTCGCTCTTAATTAGGTTGTGTTCTTTTGATGATAATGTTGTTTAGGATGTAAAAAACCGAGATGCTCTACTAACTAAAACAACATCACATGTTGAAGATATAAAATTTTTATAAACCAGTTGATATATGAGTGGGAGAGGAAGAGTTAAAGACAGATGAAGAGATATATTAGGAGTAAATCAGTAAACTATTAGGTAATCTAATTGAAGTTTTTTAGCTATATTTGTATTTTCTAGGTTTAAGTAAACATGTTTGAAGGTAGGTTGGGCAGGGCTGGGTCAGTCTTCTTACTAAAATCTTCAATCCAAGCATGGGTCAAGCCCATAATTTTGAACTTGGGCTCGGGTTAAGTTTATAAAATCATTCCCAAGCTTGTGAATAATATTTTTTCTTATTGATTTTATTATTAAATTAAATAGAAAAATAAAATAATATGAAATAAACAAAAGTATGTTTAAAAGTTACATATATAATTGCATTATTAATTAAAATCTTTAATATTAGTGACAGTTAAATATATAAAAAAATCAAAATAATCTTTATTTTTAAAATATAATAATTAAAAAATTTATTTGTCGGTTGAGCTCTATTCGGTTCTAGTATTTATATAAAAATCAAGCTCAACCCATATTTCTGACTTCTGCGGGTTCGGGTTCGATTATTTTAAAAAGGGAAATACACAAAAATACAATGTTTAGTATAAATAATAACTTTTTTGTCTATTACTTAATTTAATTGTCAAAAATGTATTGTCAAGGTTTTGAATTTACATTTCTACCACCTTGTGATAACCTCGTCGGATTTTATACTTATCTTATAACTATTTCAAAATAATGTAATTTTTTGTATTTTTTATCATGATTTTATTATACTTTATTTATAGTATTTTATAATTAATCTAAACATGTTATATTTATGTGTTTTTATTTATTTTTTGTATTTGAATATATTTTTTATATAACAAAATCGCATTTTATAGTTATTTTATAGTTATCATATAATTTACTTATATATATATATTCAATATAACAAAATCGCATTTCATAGTTATCTTATAGTTAATTCAAATTGATGTAATTATGTTATATTTTTGCTATAGTTTATTTGTAATATGTCAAATTGATATAGTTGTGTTATATTTATTTGTATTTAATTAAGTGTGTGTTTTAACTATATGACAACTATAAAAGAACTATAAAATAAATATGTATCAGTATAAAAAGTTCGGAAAAAGTATAGCATCATGGATCTTATTTTGAAGGGAAACATAAAGATGAAGAAAATATTCTAAAGCGGCATGTTGAAAAAATAAAAGGTTTGTGAGATAAATCAAAAATAAGAAATTAGATATAAAAAAAAAGAGGAATGTAAAAATGTAAACAAGAATAGTTTATTAGGTAAAACTTCCTAATGAATTGTTGGAAATATACTAATTATGTAAATTACTCCTTTTTGGGAAATACATAAGAATACAATGTTGGTATAAATAATTTCTTTTTGGTCCATTACTTAATTTAATTGTCAAAAATGTATTATCAAGGTTTTGAATTTACATTTCTACCATCTTGAGATAACCTTGTCGGATTTTATAGTTATCTTATAGTTATTTCAAAACAACGTAATTTTTGGTATTTTTTACCATGATTTTATTATACTTTATTCATAGTATTTATAATTAATGTAAACATGTTATATTTATGTGTTTTTATTTATTTTTTGTATTTGAATTTATTTTTGATATAACAAAATCGTATTTTATAGTTATCATATAGTTACAATATAGTTTACTTATAGATATATTCAATATAACAAAATCGCATTTTATAGTTATCTTATAATTTATTCAAATTGATGTAATTATGTTATATTTTTTTTATAGTTTACTTTTAATATGTCAAATTGATATAGTTGTGTTATATTTATTTGTATTTAATTAAGTGTGTGTTTAAACTATGTGACAACCATAAAAGAACTATAAAATAAATATGTATCAGTAAAAAAAGTTCGGAAAAAGTATAGCATCATGGATCTTATTTTGATGGGAAACATAAAGATGAAGAAAACATTCTAAAGTGGCATGTTGAAAAAATAAATGATTTATGAGATAAATCAAAAATAAGAAATTAGATTTAAAAAAAAGAGGAAGGTAAAAATGTAAATAAGAAAGTTTAGAAGGTAAAACTTCCAAATGAATTATTGGAAACATATTAATTATGTAAATTGCCCAAACATTTTCCCAATCTTCAAAATGACATATTTGGTTGTAGAATGAATATTTGATTTGATAGTCATGTAAATTGTGAAATATGAGTAATTTATTGTATTACTTTGATCATATTTTTTTAGTGAATTCTTTTAGGAGCAATAGTGCGTGTCACAATTCGAACCCGAGCCTCCACACTCACTTTGTATGTCTCATCATAATTATTCCAATGTTTTAAAAATCAGTTTAGGTGGGATTTGTAAGAACACAGTCATGATTTTTAGTAGTCGGGCGGTCCTAGGTGGATTGATGGACTAGGCGGACGCCTATGCGGGCAAAGTGGCTTTAGGCGGTGGTTGTGTTATAAAAATCGGTGCTTAGGTGGTGCCTAGATGTCGCTTAGACGAGATTTTTAAGAACTTAAAATATTTATAAAAAAGTTTTTACTCTTTCTTGTATCAAAATATGTACAAATAATTACAATTTCCTTTAAAAAATTTAATATGATTAAAATTAAAATATTTATTGATCACCATATACTTTTTGATGTTGTGCCATTACTTATAAGTATATCCGTCTAGGCGCTGCCTGGTCCTCGCATGCACCTTTCAATAATTTCTTAAGAGGTAAGTGAATCGAAAGGTATTATTACCAAAAAATGATAAAATTCTGCATTTCCAGTTAAATAACTCTATCGTCAATACTTGAAATTACGGTTTATTTACCAATCATGCTATGTTGGTCACAATTAAGACACGGCCTAATAATCTTTCTTTAAATGTTCTCTCAGGATTTTAGGCTTTACAACAAAACGTTTTAATTTTTATTTTATATTTATATGCAAGAGAATCATATTTATGTTTTATATAAAAAAACTTTTGTTATTTTTGTTTATATACGAAAAATGTTACAAAATTATGGGCCTGTTTGGTTGTCGAAAACTGTACCAGTTTTCCAAAAAAAATTTCAAGGAAAACTAAAAAGTGGAAACTATTGTTTAGTTACAAAATTTTTTAGTCTAGGAAATCGGAAAACAATTTTAAGAATTTTTTGTTTTATGCATTGACTCAGAAAACAACTCTTTGATGTTTTCTAACATTTTTCAAATTGAATACACACAAGTTTTATGTTATCACAATTTATTTAATTTTTTTTACTAATAAATATAGTTATTTAGTAAATTGTTAATAAATGAGCAAATTATTTTTTTTATTAATATACTCTTAGTTTATTTATTTGATCATTTTTTCCTATTTATATATAACTTTTTATTTAATATTTAGTCTACTTAATTTAATTCGCATATATTAATTAACAAAATTTAAATTTAATATTTATTAATTAAAAATCAAAAAATTGTAAATTGAAATTTAGATATAATTGATAATTTCTTTCTTCTTTCTATTTTTCATTTCATCATTTGGGAAATTGAAAATTGTAAAATTTGATAAAAAAGATCAGTAAAGTATGAAAATTAGATTTCAATTGAAATATGTTTTATAAATGTAGACGAATTAAAAGAATCTATAAATCGATAAACTTGAAGCATATTAATCATAAAATTTGCACAATGTGATAAGTTTCAAGGGTGTTAAAGGTAAGATTTATCATTTTCAAACCAAGATGCACATGAATAACTTATATTTATAATTGAATTAAAAGATTTTTTACTTTATGATTTATTAGTTTGAAATTTACATTTATCATTTTAATTTATATTGTATTGTTATGTCATTTCTAATGTTTTCAACAAGTAAAGTATATTATTCAATTTTTTTCGAAAATAAATAAAAATTGGATTACTAAACAAAAATGAACATGTTTTATATTTTCAGTTTTCTATTTGGAAAACTGAAAACTTGAAAATTTGGAAAATGAAATGAAAATTGGAATTGGAAAATGAAAACAGTATTCTGAAATCAAATAGACCATATGTTTTTTATGATTTGGTCTTATACCTGGTGAAGAATTAGTCCTCCACATGCTAACTCTCTAATTCAAAGTGGCTCCTTTATGCTCCTTTCCATCATGGCTTGATGATTCCTGCAAGACAGAAACCATCGTTACGGGGGACTAGCCATGTGATCGGCGCAACCTCTCCGATGCTTAAGTTAGATCAGATTTAAGAGAGGAGGCAAGGAGTTTTAAGCATTTAGAATACGTACTTAAGTGGTGACCCAAAGGGTCCTTTTATAGACTTATAATGTCCCCTAATATGACTCAAAGAGTGAATCACCTAGAATTCTAGTCTAAATGAATTCCTATCCTCTTTAAAGGATAAATTTTGTCACTTGCGAGAGTCCTAGTTGTGAAGACTTCTTCGAAGGTTAGAATCTTATTTGGATTCTTATTCCTAAGGCGTCAGGGTTGGTCCAAGCGGAAAGCCAACTCAACTTAGTGGTCGCCTGGTACCCTCCTCTTAGTGAGATAAGGGAAGATTTGGTCTTTTCAGTCTTTGGGGTAGATTTAATCTGCCTTGATGATCTCCAAGTGGCAGGCACGTGCTTAGCTATATTTGATTATGTTATCAAAAGTCCCCTCCACAAGTGTTTTGTGAAGCTTCTTTCAGGAGCTCAATTCGTCAATGTCTGCCTGGCTCAGGCGGATTTGTTGTCATGTGGCTTGTTAAGAAGCGTCCATGGCATGCTTAAGGTTTTCCCCTTTTGAGCATGTGTTTTTTGAGCGTGTATTGAAACATGCAAAACTTTTCAAGTTTTGAATGTAAGGATGATAATGATCCACGTGTCACACAGGGGAGTAACGCCTTTTCAGTTTTCATTTTTATCCTATTTAAGGGTTTTTCTTTCTCTCTCAATCACTTTTACAAAATTCAAGCTTTCACTATCTCTGAACTTGTCGGTGATATCCTTTTGTGGTTTCTCTTGATTTCTTGCTTTTCTTCATCGATTATCATCTTCAACTCTTCTTCTACTTTCAACAAGTGAGTTTCTTTTCCATTTATGCATGTTATTTTTCATTTGATTTTTATTATTTTATCATGAAACTTTGTGACTGTTCATTGTAATTGTTCATCTTTTGGCTTTGTTAATCGCCGTGTATGTTTCTACAAAATTCCCTTGTGATCATTCATCTTTTGGCTTTGAGGTTTAAATGTTAGCATGCTTTATTGTCTTATGTTGTTACTGTCAGTTCCTCTCTTAAACGTTGTTGTATCTTGCATTTGTATTGTGGAAATGTTTAAATGTTGATTGTGTCTTCTAATTTGATCCTTAGATGCTATTGTTCCTCGCTATCCTTCCTTAATCATATTTGTTGATAGGATGCTAATGCACTATTCGTGCTTTGAATGTGGGTTTGAGTATCATTTTTCTAGGAATGTGTTCATAAGTAGAACTTTTTGAAACCTTTAGATTTTCGCTGTTAGATCCAAATTACCAACTTAGATAATTTGAATGTTGTTTGTGCTGCCTCGAACTAACTTTGGATGCTTTAGGAACTTTTCTAAGTGTATAGGGTTTTAATAGGTAACAATGACAGACTTGATGTCCACCATTAGTAGCCAATTGAGTAGGGAGTTTGCTGAAATGAACTCGAGATACTTCAAACCTTTGAGTGTAGATTATACTGACTTTGTCTCTCCCCTTAGGCTATCCTATTCTCCCAAAGAGATGTCTAATATAAATTCAAATAATGACCTAGTGAGCCGTAGTCAAGCCACTTCATGTTCCTAGTCCTCTTATGCTGTAACTTGGGTTAAGTTGGATGAAGAGATGGGTCAGACTCCCGTAGTGCCGCCTTGGCCTAGAGTCAAGGCTTCTCCTAGGATGGTAAGAATGAAAAGAGCTTTGACTTGTCCTATGAGGAAGTATGTGGCCACTCAGCCTACGACATTAGCTAAGGGGAAGAATAAGGCGAGGGAAGTTGTCAATCAGACACCTCGAGGTGATTTTATTGAGTCACTTCAATATGAGATGGACTTAGCTTTTGAAATGGAGGTATTTCCATGGCTCAGAGATTGCGAGATCCTGCTTCCTTCTAAAGCTCAATGTATTATGCATCCACTTGAAGGGTACTTTAGCATTTACATGGATCAAGTTTGGTCTAGCTTCATTTATCCACTTCTTGAGGGGATAAGTGACGTACTGAGGGAATTCTGCCTGTATCCGACTAAACTCCATCCTAATGCTTAGATTGATTTGGTGGGTCATTACCAGGGTTTAAACATGCCGTTTGATGCTGAGTTCTTCAAGCGGGTGGCTTTACTGAGGAAGATAAAAAATAAAGACCTCTAACACTTTGCTCATCGAGGCAGTTCTTACAGTTTACAAATAAGGTGGAATTTGTGAACTATTTCAAGCAATACCTCATTTTTTAAGGCAAGAAGACCACCATCATGGTTTCACACGAAGTGGAATTTGGTGCCGAACTACGCCTATAGTTTCGTCAGCTCGGATTATAGGGTAGAAACCTTTATGCCCTTAGGAAAGGTGTGTGGCTGTGTCAAAACATCAGCTGGGCCATGGCTAAGAACATTAGGATTATTGAGCCTGGCCAGCTAGATCACATTTATTATTTGGGACCATAAGTTTTGCCAGTTATACTTACATTCTCCTTTTATTTGTTTCTTTGGTGCATAAATTTCCAGAACTTAGTGAACTTGTGCAAACTGCAGTTATGAGCACGGGATTTCACTCCCTACTTGTGAGTTCAATGATGAAGTGTTGAACCCAAGTTTATAATACTTCACAGTACTTAAAACATTTTAGAATAACAAACTATCTAGGATAATTAAATTAATTGAGTACTGAGTATACTCTTAATTAATGAAGTTTAGTTGAGTTTGTTGAAGGGAAAACAACTCAGTTTATTAAGTGATTAATTAAGTTACGGCTTAGAATAAGAAAAGCTAAGTTAAACATAGTATTACATAGTTTATAAGATATAGACTCAGCTATGCTGAGTTAGCTTTTTGTGATAAAAGCTTAGTTACTTTAATAGTTAGAGAAATAATTGACACATATGCGTTTAACGGTTTATGTGAGAAACAAAATATCCCTTTGATGCTTTTCAAGAGAAAATGCGCTGAAATCAAAGAATATATTCAAGTGGTCTTCATAACCAAAAGGTGTTAGTATGAAATGTTGGAGATTCCTCACTAATGTCCAAGGCAAAAGGAATCCTTTGACATGCGCTGTTTCTCAGTGTCTCCGCATAACTCTGCAATGTCAGAAAAGTTAACGAATCATAAAATTCCATGTTTCATCTCGCACGCCTCTCTATCAAACTAGATTGCTTGAAGATAAATGAGTTTTTGACGTTTTGGATTGACGGATTAATCTCGCGCCTCAATGTTCAAAATCTCTATCTCTAAACATCCTAGAATTTGTTTCAAATAGGAAAATTAGAAAGATTTGAAGAGAAGAGAAATTGAGAAAGCTGTCAAGATGAGAAGTTTGCCATGGCTACTAAACTATAAATAGAAGATTAAAGCAGACATTCAAACTTGGTGAATCACCTTGAATTTCTTCAAGAGCTGAAACTCTATTCAATCAATCACAGCTTTTAGAAATTCCAAATCAAGCAATCAAGAAAATGCAAATTGATAATATCTATTTGTAATAGAGAGATAGCACTTAAGATTTAAAATTATAAAAGTATCTAATGTTTTTATAAGTTGAAATCCTCTATATGTATTCTCTGTTAAGAAATCTGAGTGAAAGTTTAGGAAGGGTACCTAAATTGTGATTGAGAGGTAGTTAGTGCTGGTTAATCAAGACAGTAATTGGACATGCAAACGTTGCAAGGTGGAATTTCAAAACTTAAAATTAACCTAAGGATCTCCTAAGCATGCCATGATTGATCTAATCTAAGTTGAAATATTCCATAGATGCTTTTAAGTTTATAAAGCTTATAAAAGAAACTTAGCATCTAAGTTTACAACATTACCAATTGATGCATGCTTCTCTTTCCTTTAGATGCGACGTTCCCTTAGAGCAATTTCGTAGACGTTCATTAGCAAGAACTTCCAAACTAGGATAGCCTCTACGATTTATCCACACAGATCTTCATCGACCAAAACCTCGTTGACGAAGAATCCATTAGTAAACAGCAGCTGCTAGACCGCTTAAAGTCCAACCCGAAAATAAACTGAGAAGGTTCACTTTAGAAAGAGCCTTCAAAAGAATTATTTGTTATTTTGAGAAACTCGTGAAGGATCTCGCACAACGAACAAAGAAAGAGGTTGAACTCAAAGAGAAAAGTTAAGCTGAAGTGTTGAATAAAGAGGAACAGGAGGCCTATATATAGGGAAAATGGGGAGTGTTAGACTCCTCCTAAAACACTATGTGGGATGGGAATATTCCCATCCCACATCCGGGTTGGCCGCGCGGGTCACTAGGACCCGCGGGCCAACCCGCAGCTCCAAGCTACAAGGTAAGCCCTAATGAGCTTGATTTGTACCGCAAGTTGGGCTTGTGGGCCTTCCCACAAGCCCAGGTTTTTTAGTTTGCACATAGCCTGCTAGCACATGGGGCTGTCCCCGCTAGCTAATGGCCCACGAGCTTTTCAGCTCACGGGGCAGCCACGTAGGCCCCACTTAGAACATCACGTGTTCGTTTGGGGCCCACTCACAATGGGAAACATTCCCTTGCTCCGCTCCATGCATTTTTCCTTATTTTCTCTTTATTATGTTAAATCATTAATTTGGTCTAACCAATTAATAATTCTTCCAATGAATTCGACAAATAGATATTCTCGGTATAGACCCAATCTATAGGTTCTTTACTTATTCCGATAAAGACCCAAAGTGTGTGACCTCATAGGATCCAAAGGTATTCAGCTGTAAGAGGTTAACATAAACTTGTCTTCCCATCCGAGAACCTTTAGGCTTAGTGTTCCAGACCGATATGGAACTTGATAGCTCTAAACGATCAAATGGGCTTTCTAGCATAGGATTATAATCCCCCGATACTTGGAAAGTCACGTGCTTGTGACTTGATCCTATTCTATAGTAGTTTCCAATACAATACACTCCTTTCATCAGGTTAAGAACCATCCATTTTATTGAGCTCGGATTAAGTGTTAGCTCATATAATAGATGTAGCTATCCTGGAATTAGATTTGTTCACGAAGAATACCACTCGGCCATTATGTATCAAGATTCACTAGAAACCTGTTATATCATTCTTACACTCCTATCAGAGGTTTATGAGTGTGTCACTTCAACAAGAGGCCCTAAGGTACTATATCACTATGTCACTATATCAGGAGCGATGGATCCCTTCTTGACTACTCGGCTTACCAACTTGTGATAATCATTATACCCATAATCACTCGTGTCATCTTGATCGCCAGGGTATGAATAAGTATGATCCAAAGTATAGTAACTCCTACATAAGGTAACTAGTATCTCAGGTCTGAGGATACTTGTACTGCTACTGCAATAAGATATGACACCAGCAAGTAAATTCTGAGTGTCTGTCGTCTAGCGATCTCTAATGTATTAATCGAATACATTCATGTGTTAACTCAAGGTGCCACCTTCAGCTTGTGAGATCGGCTACTTGGATCTAATCCAAGGAGTAAGCTTATGAAGGGAATTGTCATTGAAAACATAACAGCGTCGGCTGAATTACTGGTTAAAATTTTCTTGAATTCAAATAGGACCTTTTTAAAAACCATTAATAAGGTTTCAAGGATTTATTTCACAAATAAAACTTACTTGAAATATCTTTTTAAGAGACAGCTGCATTAAAAGCTCTCAAGCGAAACCTCTCCAATCTCACATGCACGAACTTTTATCGAACCGAGACCGGTGCTAGCCGAATGGATAAAGAACGATGAGAGAAAACTCCTATAACCCAATTCATGTAAGGCTGAAAATGTGTATGTGTTTTATGGTGGCTGTACACGTTTTTTTGGAGATTAGAATTATGTTAAGTTTTGGTTTTTAATTTTGTTTTTATATCCTAATTAACTAATTAGGTTTTAGATTAATTCTAATTATAAATTGGTCCCCTTAAATTTGTAGTTTAATAATTAAACCCTTAGTTTAGTGTCTTAAACAAATTTAAATGCCATATATTATAATTTACAAATTAACCACTCGAATAAAACTAAAACTTTACATTTAATCAAATTTAATGTTATACTA
>CATIWQ010192745.1:0-54736 GCA_949673415.1 Euphorbia schlechtendalii | reverse complement strand
AAATCTTTTATTATGAAGAGTATAAGGTAAATTTTATGCAACATTATTTAAATTTTGTTGATTTTCTATTTTTTGAAAATTAATGCATCTGCTACCTATATTAGAGTTGTTATTAATTCATTATTTTTGGATAAAATAATACGTATTCACTATAATTGTGTTTGTACATCTTCCACATGCAAGGTTCAAGTTCATTTTTCAACCTTTTCCTATCTTAAATGTGTGTGTGTACATTATGGAAGTTAAAAACAGAATAGGATGTACTATGGTGAAGCAGGTTGTATTATCTAGATTTACATGAAGAAAGAAATGCAATTTAGCAAATTTATCTAGTTTATGCTTTATAATTTAACTTTTGGGTCTTGTCTTTTAGCTTAAGATCATATATGAAGAAAGAGATTTTTTTTGGGCTCCTATTGTAGCTTTTTTCTATTTGTGAGTTAGATTTTTCTATGGATTCTGTAAATGAAAATGGCAGTTTAGCTGTTGTAGTGGAATTAGTTTGATACAATGTTTGAATTAGGCCTGGTTTACATCTTATTTTGAGAAATTGAAGTAAGCTATTGAACCATTAAGCGTTTATCAAATACTTTTCTCTTCTTCAAGCATTTCTTACTATATATTTTTACGCACCCATTTGCTGATACTTCTGGCGTTATACTAATTTCAACCCATTCAACAATCAATTAGTACTTCACATAAGTACTAATCAGTGTAGTCAAAGGTGCGCCTTAGGCGCTAGGCGCACTAGGCAAGGAGGCTGGTGCCTCCTAGCCCTATAGGCGGTGCATATAACAAAGGCATGCACCTTTGTATATGAGGCACTAGGCGCTAGGCTCATATAAGGCGCCAAAGGCGCATAATGGCAGTTAAGAAGTAGTTTTAGGGTTTTTTTATTTATATTTTCACCTCTTAAAAATCTACTGCCTTTTTCCTATTTAGTTTTGAATTAGAAAGCCACATAATTACTTTAGTTATCCTATTTAGTATAGAATACTATAGTTTTCCTATTTATTACACAGCACTAAACATGTATCAACTCTGTTTAGTGCAGAATACTTTAGTTGTTTACATTTAAAACTCTGCTTCTGCTTAGTCTGCTATAGTGCTATAAATAATCGATTCTACCAATCAATTTTCAATTACCAATCTGCCTGCATAACCAATTCACGGTTGCCTCATCCTCAAGCCCTCAACTTTCTAATTTCGGCCTGAGTTGTCTGCTATTGCTGCATCTAAAGAGTCCACAGATCAGTTAGTGATCAGTCACAATTCAACTTCATCATTTCGATCTTGATCTTAATGATTCCGATGATTGATAATTATGTTTTAGATTGATAGGAATTAGTTTTATTGGTGAATTTTGAATTGATAGGAATTAGTTTTATTGGTGAATTTTGAATTGATAGGAATTAGTTTTATTGTTGAACTTTGAATTGATAGGAACTAGTTTTATCATTATGAACTTTGAATTTTCTTTTAATTGAAAAAAAATTTAATTTAATTTTTTTTAGTTCATGCGCCTAGTTTGCGCTTTTTGTGCGCCTTCGCCTCCGCCTTGCTCCTGGGCAACAGGACCCCCTAAACCCATAATATAAGGTAAATCAACTTCAAATTGTTATTATTTATATCGAATTGGTTTAAATTTAAGGTGTATCTGACTGAAATTGTTGCAAATTATTGAATCCTATTGTGTTTATGCGTTGTAGTGATGGCTGTTGCTCTATTTTTAGTTTTTCTTCTCTAATCATTGTGTTTATGCGTTGTAAATTATTGTTCATATCTGTGTCGTAATCATGTGTTCAGCCCTTGGTTGCTGGGTAGAAACAGTAATTTGTTTCCAATTGCTGCTGGGCAGAAATAGGCGGTTCTTTAGTTCAAATAACATTTTAACAAGTTTAGTTTAGTTAAGAAACCAAATAAATTAAATCAGTGATGCCATATAAGGAACTCGAAAGCACTATTGGCTGAGCGAATTTTGGTTTCCTATAATGGGTATATTGTTCCACCTTCACTTTGTATATCAGCGTTTTTCTTCAAGATTTATGTGTTCTGACTTGATTTTTTTTAGGCTAGAATTCTTCAATTATCACCTATATCTTTTGAAATATTTATGGTCTTGTGCGCATACTAATGTTCCTTCAGGTCAACTTACTATCATATGTTTTTGTTTTTCCTTTATTACTCAGCTGTGAGCTTAACCCTTGTTTAACTTCATATTATATTCAATTTGCAAGGTGTTGACCATATTTATCTCATCAAACAAATTTCAGTTGTTATATACAGTCAATTGTTTGGACTGATCTTTTGTTAGTTTTTAGGACTTAAAACCTTGGAACTCGCATAATTTTCCATTACCAATGAAGAATTTTTGCAACCATTTAGGCTAAAACAAATTATGCGTACACATTGAATTAGGAATATGACTTTGTTTTTTCCTTTCAGAATGCTTTTCCGTTCTTACCTTGTTATACACTTATGAAAATGTTTCTGATTTAGAATGCTCTTACATTTGCAGGTTTGGATTTATAATTTTTGCAGTTAATGGGGTTGAAATTTGACACATTCTATTCTTGCTAATATTACTAACGAATTTATGGTAATTGCACATGCTTTCTTCCTAGTTTGAATGAATATTTTTCGTTGATAATGCTTGTGAAGTTTAATATCCTTTTAGATCTTTCAAAAGATCATTTAACAATGATAAGTTGGTTCTCATATATAAATATAAAGCTCCCTTCAATCCAAAAATTATATTTTCAAATACTTTTTAATAATTTTTTATCTTACATTTTGCAAGGGATCTGGCAAGAGATATTGCACTTGCAAATCAGCAAGTACAACAAGCAAGGGATTTATACTTGCAAAATTGCTAAGGATTTTGCAAGAGAAATGTACTTGCAATTTTGCAACGGAATTAGCAAGGGGAAAATATTTTGTTGCACATTTGTAATGGAATTTCAAATCGTTGCAGATCAATCTGCAAGGACACATATTCCAACGGAATCCATTCCGTTGCAAAATGTTGTTTCCGTTGCAGTTTTCGTTGCAAAATCCATTGCAATTAAGTGATTTTCTTGTAGTGAATGTAGATCTAGAAGTAGTCATTATAAACTTCTCATCTTGACTTGATCTCTCAAAATCTCTTCTCTTCACAATTTTGAAATCTATCTGTTTGAAACTGATTTGTAGACATTTAGAGATAATGATTTTGAACCTTAAAGCGCGAGATTAATCCGTTAATCTATTTCTCTTCAAAGACTCTTTTCCTTCAAGCAATGCTGATGAAAGAAGCGTGTGAGATGCAACATGTTGATATGTGATTGAATGTTTTTACTGAAATTGCATATGGCGCGGCGATGTTGGAAGATGGCGAATGTCAAAGGATTACTATTTGACTTGGCTTTTAGTGAGGATATCTTAACATTCAGTACTGACACTTTTTGACTATGATACCACATAAATATTCTTTTATTTTCATCGCCATATTCTTTTTGGAACCTTAAATGCATCAATAAAGAATATTTTATTTTCACAAAGAGGTTAAAATGCTGATAAGTGTATAATTACACTTAATATCATGATATTTTTAATCATAAAACGATATGGTTTAAAGTCATTTTATACTTCATATAAAAGATTTCACGTGGTATGTAGTTGGTTTTTATGCAAGTGAAGAAACTAGGTGAATCTTGGGAGTAAAATGATCAAAGATGGAATTCATGTAAAAAGAGTGAAAAAGGTGCAAAAAGATGTGTGGAACACAAGGAATTGGCTTAGGATTAAAGTTGTCAAAGGTCGGCAAAGTTGTAAAGAAGAATTATGAAGAAAAACACATGTCACGATCATGACGCCCATTTGCAGTCGCGACTTGTCATTCTTCACAAACAGAGAGTTAACAACCAAATTTCACGATCGTGACATGTATATCAAGCTCGCGACTTGTGATGGTTATGGATAACTATTCTAACCTACCAACCACCAGATGAAAATGATCAACCACCATTAACTGCCACTAACTGTCAGACGAAAAGACACCTTTTAGAAGCAATCCAATCACGAAAATGTGCCTATCCATTAAAGATGAGGATGAAACTTTGCATCCAATCATAATGAAGTGGTGCAACTCTTCACCAATGGACACGACTCTTCATTTGGATAGATGCAACCCTTCGCACTCTATAAATAGGGTTCAAAACTAACCAATTTCGTGGCATATAGTAGAGAGCATAATAGATGATATGCGTGATGCACATTAGAGAGTGAAAGTTATAGATTTTGCTAGTTCAAAGTGTTAGAGAGAAAAAAAATGTATAAGTGATTCGATTATTGATTTGATCACTAGATTTCTCCACGTATTCGAGTGATTGTTGTATGAGTGTAATTACAAAACACTTATCAATAAAAGTTTCTATTCTTCAACATTCATTTATTCGATATTCACAAAGAATAGCATCCTAGTGGAGGTCCTGTACGAGTCGAGATCGAATTCAAGTAGACGTAGGAATTGCGGAAATTGATGACTCCCATTAAAAAGTGGATACGGTTTGATCTACTTTATCTTTCACTTGCATACCTTACAACTTTACTTTATTTTCTACTTATACTTTCTATTTCAAAGATTATGGTATGTCTATGTGTCATAAGGAGCATTTCATCTTGCATCATTTATATTAATAAAGCTATATGCTTTCGAGTTGACTTTAAGAGTGATTTTAGGGTTAACAAGATTGTGTAATCACTAGATCTGTGATTATAACGCTGTTTAGTGAGCCAGCATTTTTGGAGTGCTAACTTGCTAAATATGGCTATGTGAGAGAGACCCATACTAAGCATAGTATTATTATTATCCAGGTTCTTATGAGTGTCATAATTCATTTATCCTAGATTTAGAAAAGTCATTTCATGTGTTTCTCTACAATGAACTATAGGATATCTGGGCATCTAGAATAGAGTTTGTTGAAGTTATCTATTGTTTAAAACAACTTTAATTACATTGCATATTTTACTCTACTATACTTGTTCTTTGGGAATATCTATATGCTTTGCATCTAATCCGTTCATGCATCTGTTCACCATTCAAAACCCTTAACCTTCAAATCATTATATTTTCTTTTGTTCTGTAAGTCTAGTTAGTCCTTAGAAATGAATTCCTTCCCTATGGGGTTGATATCTTTTAAAACTACATCGCAACTATATGCTTGCAGTTATCATCATTTTTCTATTTGATAAGTGGTACTGACAACACCTGTTCATATTAAGAACTTTTATATTATCAGTAGAAAAGTGGGGAACAAGTTTTTGGCGCCGTTACTAGGGATAAGCCTTTCGAGAACGAGTATAGCCAAAATCTTACAAATAAATGCATGGTGTTATAATAGGTCAGCATCGCATAAGGAACTCAACTTACGTTGAGAATAAAGGGATAAAGTTAATCAGGTTGTACTCAGCTTGGCAACCTTTTCTACAGTAAGCCATAACTTAACTAAGCCTATGTCAAGTGAGTTGTTTTCCTCAAAATAACCTCAAGCTGACTTACTTAATTAAGAGTATACTTAGTACCTAACTAATTTCACTATCCTAACTAATTTGTTATCTCCAAAACTAAAGTATTGTGAAGTACTATTACCGAGGGTTCAATAATCTTCCCCATTTCAAAATAAATTACAAACTAGGTAGTAGAAGAAAGTAACTAAGTAAGAGTTTATGGATTTAGGAATACCTAATAAGTGATATAAGACTCCCCCATGCTGAGTGAACTTCCTTAAGTAGCATAGACTCCCCCCTACTGAGTAGATTTCCATCAGCCAGCACAAACTCCCCATACTAAGTGAGCTTTCCTTTGAATTAGGACTTGTCTTACTTAGCTTCTCCATACTTAGTGGTCTTGGTTGATTCCTGGAGTGGGTAAACTTATGCAAAAACCAACACATATAAAATATAAAGTTAAGAAGCTCTTACCTTATGGAAAAACTTGTAATTTTATATATCGAATAACTCAACAAGTACACAAGTTGTGTCCTATACTTAACTTTACATGAAGCACTATTTAAATTTTTTCTATCTACATAGCAATCAATGTATTCTACTCTCCATCTCCTATTCCTCTAGGTTGATGTGTAGACGATAATCGTTATGTGCTTCCTATTGGGTGAGATTGCAGTTTCTGTTGCTCCCAAGGATGTTGTGGTCTAATAGGATGATGTGACTTTTGTTGTTGAGCTATTTTGTGTCAATCCTTTGCTACCTTCTCTCCCTTTATTAGCTGTTCCAAAACAAGTTGGTTAAGGCACACATTGAGGGAGTCAATAACATGAGTGAACATCTCCTATTTCTCTACCGAAACTAGATCAATTTCATTGATAAGTTACTCCCTTCTAGGTGATGATAAGACCTCTTAGTTTTTGAGTTCTTGAAGTAGCAGATGAGTTAGATGAGCAATGAGATCGAATCCTTGACAAGCAAACTGTTGAAAATAGTACAATAAAACTCTAAAATTTGTAGTTAACAGCTTAATCTTCAACTTAGCTTTAATGTAAACAATTCTCGAACACATAGCATTGAATGTTCTTGTGGTGATGTCTATGTCCTTTGCATCCTCTATTCAAGTGTCCTTTAGTGTTTGAACCTTCTCTTGAAGTTCATTGATTCTATCCACTAGGATATTTTGCTTTTTCTAAATAGTGAATCCATTTTCAGGATCCATTGAGTCGCTTGATTGTGATAATAGCTTGCCCATAGTGGAGATCAATGCCTTTTAAGAGTCTTTACTGCATCATCTATATTTACCTTGATAGTTGCGCAAGCTACATTGAATTTTTTTATCCAGCTCATTCATATTCAGTACATGCTTTTCCACTTTATTCACAGCATCATCAACTTTCTTTTTGTAGACTATCATTAGCTTGGAAATCTTCTCCATAGTGTTGATCATTATTTTTGTCAAGCTTGTCCAAGATAGCCTTTAGGAGGTTGTCTGTGCTAGTCTTGATGGTGGCTTATTCCTCGCCAAACTTGTGAAGCTGAGTATTCTAAGATGCCTTTATTTCATGAATGTTGCTTAGTTCCAATTAAGTAACGTCTATGTTACTATTCACTTTTCTTACCACTACATTGGCGATGACATTTGAAGTTGGTGAGATAACAACATTCAGTTGAGCTACAAAATCAATCAGTCCGTTGAGGATTAGCACCATTTTTTCCACTAAGATTTTAGCACTCTCCTTGATTAAATGATTTCAGATGGTAAACAAATTCCACTAGATGCGCTCAAACTCTTCAAATCGATGGATTTTCAAGGGGATGTTTGAGTGCTCATCAAATTCCAGTAAAGTTACCTTCTTCTTCTTTGCAGGTGCCATCAATTCCTTAAATAGTAGCACTTGGCTAACTGTCACATCCAACTCAACATTAGTTTTGAGAGTAGGGTATTTAGCCCTTTCAATCTCTCAAATCTTTGCCAAGATGGATGTATCATCAAAGTCTTATTAGATCGGATTTTTTACTGGTGAGGGTTATTTCCTTGGTTTTAAAATTTGCCTCAACATCACTCACATATGATGTTTCCACCTGAGAGTGGTTCTTTGTATGAGGAACTTCCCTAATCAAAGGGATTGAGAGGATAGGAGTTAGGTTTGAAGAAGGGGTAGTTTGAGGAGTTGTAGTAAATGGAATTGGGTCAGTTCATACAATTGTTTTAGGTGAAGGAGGAGAAGAAGTAGAAGTAGTATTTGTAGTTGGTAGTAAAGATTTTATGGGAGAGGGAACGAGAGAATTTGTAGTTGTTGAAGGTTGTGAAGAAGGGTTGGTGTTTTGTAAGGGAGAATTGGGTTGAGAAATAGAAGGGTTGGTGTAGGTGAAGGTGTTGGGGTAGCATTTTTAAGAGCCCGTGGTTTGGCTGTTTGATTTAAGGATGGATCAGCCTTAGGTAACTTAGCTTGCTGAGTGGGAAGGGGTGATTTTTCAAAATTTTCAATTGGTGTGATTCCTCAAACACCTCTTAGCTGATTTCCTCTAACTCTTCATCACTCACTACAAGCTGTAGAGCTCTCCTTGGCCTGGTCGTGGCACTCCTTTTCTTTTGAACTCCCTTGAGTTTCTTCTCAACTTGCTGAACTTGTGCAACAACATCAGGGTTAATTATGTCTTGCTTTCTCTTTCTCAGCCTCAATTCCTTTGAGATGTTAGCAGCATATACATATTCTTCACTTTCTACACAAATACATGGTTTGGAGGAGGCAGACTTGATTTTGTAGCCTCTTCTTCCTTTGCAACTTTCTTGGCTCTAGCCTCAGCTTTCCTCTCTACCTTAAGATTCAACTTTATCTTCTTCTTGGGATGAGCTTTGGCTAGCATAGTTGTTACCTTCTTTCTCTTGGTCGGGTTAGTCTTCTTCACTAGTGCTACTTTCTTTGCCACGATGCTCACAATGATCTTTGCTTTCATCAAATGAGCCTGAGAGGGAGCTCATCCTTAGTCCCTTCATTGGACTCTTCTTCAACCTCATCTATCTCTGAATCTTTATCCTCCTTCAACACATCCTCTAATATAATGGTTGGCATAACTTTCGCCTTCTTGAGCTTGATATCTTGAGCCTTTGTGTATCTAGAGTGAAGCTTGGAGAAGTGAAGTTCTTTGTGTTGGACATGATGCATGCCTTAGAGATAATTAGGATGATATATCTTTATTAGTCACTAATGTAGAAACAGTTTCAAATTATTATTTATCAATAATAAGGCACCTTTGTTATTTATTAATGATTGTTTATAAATTATGTATTTTACTGGTATTATATATATGATATTAAGTATGTGTATATATTCGTTGATATAATAAGACAAAGTCTGTGACTATTTCATTACATGAAAGTGCGGGGACATAATGGGAGCTATGTGGAGTGAGAACTGCACACACATGTTACTATGAAAAATCTAAATAAACATTGTCATAGTTTAATTGAGACTGGACATTAATGAAGTAGATAAACTAGCATGTGTAGGCTTACTCCTTGGATTTGATCCAAGCAGCCGATCTCACGAGATGAAGGTGGTACCTTGGGTTAACACATGAATGTATTTGGGTAATATATAGGAGACCGTTATAAGATAGACACTCAAAAATAACTATTTCTATGTGTTGGTGTCATGTCTTATTGCAGTAGCAATACGAGTATCCTAACCTAAGATACTAATTACTTTGTGCGAGATTTCCTATACTTTGGGTCATACTTATTTATACCTTGATGATCACGATGATACGGGTGATTACGGGTATGGTAATGATTGTTCGTTGGTAACCCTAGTAGTTAAGATGGGATCCATAGCTCTTGATATAGTGATATAATGGGAGTTTTACCTTAAAGCCTCTTATTGAACTAACACACACATAAACCTCTTATTAGAGTATGAGATTGATAGAACGGGTTTCTAGTCAATCTCAGTACACAAAGGCGAGTGGTGTTCTTCATGAACAAGTCTAATTCCAGGATAGCTATGGCTATTACATGAGTTAACACTTAATATGAACTCAATAAACTGGATGGTACTTAACCTGATGGAAGGAGTGTATTGTACTGGTTATTATTGCGAAACCGGATAAAGTTTTAGGAACATGATATTCCGAGTATCGATGGATCATATGCCTTTGCTAGAAAGCCCACTTGATCATCTAGAGCTATCGGGTTCCATATCGGTTTAGAACACTGAGCCTAAAGGTTCTTGGATGGGAAGCCAAGTTTAGGTTAACCCTTGGCGGCTCTATAGTTTGGGATCCTATGAGGTCACCCACATTAGGCCTTTAGTGGACTAAATAAAGAACTTATAGATGATGTCTATACCGAGAATAAAGGGAGAGTCAAAATCGTTTTGGATGGACCAATTGTGGTCGAACCAGTATACCAAGAAAGAAGGAAAATTTTTTTAAACCGAATAAGAATATCGCAAGTGGGCCTTGAGAGAAATCTCACAAGGGCCTGCGAGGCAAGCCTGCTGTGAGCGGACGACACGGATGCGATGGGCGGAGTGCACACTGAGAATGAGAGGCGCGGTCCACCGGGGTGTTTTTGTGAAAATAAAATATTAGGTTGGGGACTATAAAGGTTTATAAGAGAAAGCGAAAATGATTTAGATCATCACAACCCCAATCTGTTGTCTTGTAGTTTAGAGTCGCTACCTGGATTAGCTCTTCTAGGAATTAAATTGTTGTGAGGCTTAACATCCAGGGGACCACCCACTAAGACACAAAGATTCGGGCTCGGGATAAGTTGCTTAATTCTTATTGGATCACATTTACATCTAAAGAAAATCCCATTTCTTAATTATACTTATGTCATTTTCGTGTTTATGATGTATGATTTAACGCACATGCAAAAAGTAGTAAATCCGTACATAAATCACTAAATAAATGCGGAAAAAAATTGATAAATTACAAAACGTCGGGGGATGCAACCACGTGCCTAATCTATTAATTACATTTCCATAAAAATATTTGCAATACTTGAAGGAAAATAAAACTTAGGCATACATCTAACCTAATCTACCTGCATCCACAAAGGTTAGCACATGTTATAATACAACATGAATATTTACACTTATGTTTGATTTATTTTTGGCGAGGCCCGTGTGGCGTAATTAAAATATCGACGATTAAAAAATTCTTATTTAGAAAGAAAACAATTCATTTTATTTACAAATATATTGCTCATTTTTATTTAATGAAAATGATAGCATGGCAAAATGTTAGGTCTGTTATTCGAGATTTATTTTAATTTCCTTCGTGGGGGTAGTCTAACATGTATATTTGAGAATCTACGCAATTAAATAAATTAAAAAGAAAGAGAAGGAGGAAGAAAGTTTACCTAATACAATTAAATAAAATAAACAATTTAATTAAATAATAAAAAATATAAAATAACTCGTAGGTCAACACGAAGAATAAAATAAAGAAGTCACGAGAAGAAGCAACTCTAGGAACTCAGAGGCTTACCCTTTCAGTGCGAATCCACTTCAACGTATCCGCTTGATTTTCGAGAGTGCTCCTTGTTCTTTTTTATTTGATTATTGTGTGAAAATATGTTATTTTTATCCTAAAAATATTTAGACTCGGACTCTAAATTTATTTTAGGTCCGAGAATGTGTGAGCATTTTTTAAAAAAAATGAAAGAAAATTGATTCAAAAAATAATTAAATTTGGATCCCAATCTTGTTTTGTACACGAATATAATCAAAGAATTTTTTAAAGAACGATGAAAAAAGTCAGAATTATTTCTTCAAGAAAAATATTTTTTTTTTCAGTAAAAATTCATTTCATTTTGTGGAGAGGAAAAAAATATTTTTTATAAAATTTTTCGGTCATCTTGTTATGCTGTTAATTCCCCTATTTATAGGGGAAAAACTGAAAAACCGGGTCCGCCCAAGTTTGGGCGGACATTGGGCGAGCTTATTTGGGCAAGCTGGCGGACAATAGTTCGCCCAAATTTGTGTGGACTACGCCAAGTTTGGATGGGCCGGGGCAGTCCGCAACCGATTTTTAAATTGTATTGTAGTTTCAGGGTTAACGAGATTGTGTATAATAACTGGATCTGTGATTATAACGCTGTTTAGTGAGCTAACATTTTTGGAATGGTAACTTGCTAAATATGGCTATGTGAGAGTGACCCGTACTAAGCATAGTAGTATTGTTATCTAGGTTTATATAATCGTCTTAATTCGTTTGCACTAGATTTAGAAAAGCCATTTCATGTGTTGCTCTGCTGTGAATAATTTAATATCTGAATATCTAGAATCGAATTTGTTAAATTAGTCTAGTGTATGTAATATCTTTGTTGATTTTGCATGTTTTCTTTCCTATACTTATTCGTAGGGATAAGCTACACCGATTTCTTCTACTCTGATCTATATACATTTATCCACCATCATATCCCATCCTACCCAACTAAAATAAAATCATTTATTTTATTTTCTTTTGTTCCATTTCTCTTGTTGATCTTTAGTGCTAGTTCCTTCCATGTGGGTTCGATATCTTTTAAAACTACATCACAACTGTATACTTGCAGTTATCATCATTTTTCTATTTAATAAGTGGTATTGACAACACCTGTACTTTAAAGCAAAAATTTGGCGAACAAGTTATTAAACTTATCAGTAGAAAAGTTGCGAATAAGTTTTTTACATGTTAAGTCATGATGCGTGATTGATGCGTGAAATCTTAATGTCATGGCTGCGTACACAATTGGTTAACGTGCCATGATGCGAGATAAAAATCAAATAAAATAGAGCAGAATCGTTAGTCCAAGTGACAAGAATGAGTGAATGAAAATCCAATGGATTCTAGATCTATACTCTGTCCATGGGACAGTGTGAAAGGGAATGATGTGATGAAGTGACCTAATTAACCATGTGGTGATAGGCCAAAAGTTTGAGAACTAGTGTTGTGACTATATCTCATGAAGATGTGCAATTATTTTTGGGTAAGCGCTGTGACATACCCTAATGAAAAGTGGTTCAAACATGTATGAAAATGACTACCATGTGTAGCACTTAGATGAATGTTCTGGTTCTTTTACCCCATTAGGGCAAGGTCTTGGATGTAAGTGGACATCATCATAAAAGGTATGTATAATTTTTCCCAATGCAGGCTTAGGTTAGGGCATCAACTAGGATATCCTTTAATATGGTTTGTGTTTATGTTTACCTTATGTAGTCTTTTGGTATGTATAATTTCCCCGAAAGGGCCAGGAATCGGATGCTAAATGGGCATCACTCAAAAATTCGGGTAGGTTTATTTTTAGAGTTAAACATCAAGTGGATGTCACACCTACATGATTTTACTTGGTTTCATGCTATCCTAGGGTGACACGATCTCGAGTGCCGTTTATATCCTAAGTGTGTGTGACGCTGATTTGGCATCATGATGATGAGAAGATGTAACGTTACATCATTTTAATCATTATAAGTGTGTGCGTTCAAGTGTCTGCACTAAGATTCGTAGTTAGCATGTGTACAGTGATAAGTAGTAAACACGTAGCATACAACATGTAACGTTCAATCTTCCAACCATATAACTCCCGCGCGTAGGGTTTTTGGCTAGTCTCTATCCTAAGTTTGGTTCATCTTAGTACCATGAAGATACTAAGGAGCGCACATGCAAGAAAAATATAATGCATTGTCGTTTGCTGGGTAACACCCCAGGAAAAATGCCTAAGGTTTATTTACATGAGGTTTGCAAGTGGATTGCTGATGTTGAAGGTTCTTGTTGCACAAAAATACACTCCAAGCCTCTCCCAAATGGGTTCTAATGAGGGAGGTACATGTGATATGGCAACATGTGCTCCACCCGCTCAAGTACTATCTTTTCTTAAGGAGGTAGATTAGTACAAGAGAAAGCTTTGAGGTAATAGGGTACCTTAGACTTATGGGCTAATCCCCTCTATTGCAATGCGAAATTATGAATATGTCATAATTAAGAAAATACGAAATAATGTGATCAATAATTTTCGGTACTTATCCAAAATCTAAAACCTTTAAAAAAAGTTTAAGAAAAATCCTCAGCAAAGTCGCCACTATGAGTGGATGACACAGAGCAATGGGCCGAGAGCGTGCTGATGAGAGGCGCGGTCCACTAGGGTGTTTTTATTGAAAATAAAATGTACCAGGTTGGGGACCCGGAAGGTTTAGATAGAGAAAGCGAAAAAATTTTAGATCGGTCAAACCCGAATCCGCCATCTCTTAGTGTAGAGTTACCACCTAAATTAGCTCTTTCCAGGAATTATAGTCCTGTGAGGCTTAACGTTCGGGGGACGGCCCACTAAGACACATAGATTTGGGTTTGGGTTATGTTGCTTATTTCTTATTAGATCTCATTATATTATATCTATAGAAAACCGTATTTCTTAATTGTGTATATTTGAACTTATGTCATTTTTCGAGTTATTATGCATGATTCACGTATACATGAAAGCGGTAAATCCATCCATAAAGCGGTAAATAAATGCGAAAAGTAAAGATTAAAAATTACAAAACCTCGAGGGATGCAACCACCTGCCTAATTTATTAATTAAATTTCCCAAAAAATAATTGAAATTGCTATACCCGAAGGAAAATTAAAATCCTAAACATACATCTAATCCTACATCCACAAAGCTTAGAACAAGGTATATTACAACACTTTGCACGTTTGTTCGATTTTGGCCTTAGCGAGGCCCATGTGGCCTATTGAAAAATCATGGTAATGGATTCGTTATTTTAAAATAAAATAATTCATTTTATTTAACACATTGGTTGCTCGTTTTAATTAATGAAATTGCTCGCATGGTAGAATAGTAGGGGCTGTTATCCGGAAATATATATTTTTGTTTCCTTCGTGGGGGTATTCTAGCATATATCTCCATTAATAAGGAAATTATAGATGAAGGAAGAAAAATTACAACATTCGTAATAAAGCAGAATAATAAAAAATCCTAGGTCTGCAGATGAAATCAGAATAAGAAATAACAGACAATGAGCACTGAATTAGCAATTCTAGGAACTCAGAGGGTTACCCTTATGGAACGAAACCATTTCGATAATATTCGTTTGACCTTAGAAAGTAGTCCTCATCGTCTTTTAGTTTTTGTGGTTGAAACTTGGTATAAATCTCGAAAATACTTGTTTAATTCCGAAATCGGTTGCAGTTCTAAAGCTATATTTTGTTCTGAAAATTTCCGATCCTGATTACCGAAAACTCCTCGAATATTTACAGGGGAAAATCCTGGAAATCCAAAAATGGCAACAAATTCTGAAAACTTCTGGCAAGGCAAGCCTCGCCAAAGTTTAGCTTGGCGAGGTAAGCCTCACTAGAGTTCTGGCGAGGCTTGCCTCGCCAGAGTTTGGTAAGGCTCGCCAGACTTTTTGACAAGCCTTGCCAGAAATTCTGGTGAGGCTGCCTCGCATTACTTCTGGCGAGGCAGGTCCCCGGTTCCGATTTTTCCGAATATTTCGTATTTTCCATGTATTTTTATATTTTTTGTATTTTTAATTAATTTTTTGAACAAAAGAGAAAAATTAATTAATTTTATTAAAAGTTCTTTTTAAATTTAGAGACGAGGAACACTCTCATATGAAGGTGTCTGGATAATCGAGAATTGTGTGATTCAAGGATAAAATCCCAAAAAGCCATCATCATCGAACGCGCGAGCTGGTACAAAATCCGGTGCTCACAATTGGTCACAATGACATTAGCCTGCGTTCGATACTCGGGAAGTACTTGAGAGGTTTATGGTTGTTTGATGGCAATGACACTAACCTAAGTTCGATACTTGGGAAGTACATGAGGAGTTTGGGGCTATTTGGTCTCATTGACACTAGCCTAGGTTCGATACTCTAGAAGTATCTAAGAGGTTTTGTGCTATTTGGTCATAATGACACAAGCCTAAGTTTGGTACTTGGGAAATACCTTAGAGATTTAGAGCTATTTGGTTGCAATGATACTAGCCTAGTTTCAAAACTTGAGAAGTACCTGAGAGGTTTTATGGTTATTTGGTCGCAATGACATAGGCCTAAGTTCGATACTCGAAAAGTACCTTAGGATTTTGGGGCTATTTGGTTGCAATGAAACTAGCCTAGGTTCGATACTCGGGAAGTATCCAACAAGTTTTGGGCTATTTGGTCACAATGACACTAGCCTAAGTTCAATACCCGGGAAGTACCAGAGGATTTAGAGCTATTTGGTGAGCTTAGGTTTAATGCTTGAGAAGTACCTAAGAGGTTTTATGGCTATTTGGTTGCAATGACACAAGCCTAAGTTTGATATTCGCAAAGTACCTTAGGATTTAGAGTTATTTGGTCACAATGACACTAGCATAGGTTCAATACTTGAGAAGTATGTAAGGGGTTTTGGGCTATTTGGTCATAATGACATTAGCCTAAGTTCGGTACTCAGGAAGTACCTGAGAGGTTTTGGGTTATTTGGTCACAATGACACTAGCCTAGGTTTGGTAAAAGTCGAGACAAAAAAGAGAATGATCACAAAGTTATTATAAGATAAAAGACCTTTATTTTTCAATTTATTAAATATTGTTGAATTATCTCATATCTCAAAAAGAAAAGAAAACAACTCAGTTTAATGCCAAAGTTGAGACAAAATAAGAAATAAATAAACACAAAGTTCAATTCAAGCTAAATCAAGAAACAAATAAACTAAATAAATGATCATAAATCAATCAAAACATCAGTTAATGGTTTTAAGACGAGTTCAAGTCTCCTAATTCCTATCTTCAGGTAGTGAAAGGAATTTTATTGGAGCTAACAAATCCTTGTATGCTTCATTAGTCTCCATTGGAAAAGTTCGTGAATAACCCATGTAATCAAATCGATGAGACTCTAACCACTTCCACAAATAACTTTCAATTAGGACGGTACTCTACACAAGAGGTGCTTGAAATAATTTTCATGATCTTCTGATATCTATTGAATTTGCGTCTCAATCTCTTAGGATAATAAAAGGTCTAACTAGTCAACCTAAACAACTGAACCCCATTTGAAGTCATGTTCTCAATCATCCAAAAAATGTGCCACCAAGGACACACCCATCGAATATGAATATATGTAAGGCACTGAAACCAAGGCACCCACTCACGAACAGACTTGGTGTTAAAACAAGCTGCCACAATCCTTCTTCTCCAAAAGTAATCTAGATGATAATTACTTCCACTAAACATCTTTGAACTTTTAGGATGAATAGAATCAAGGTATGTTAGTGTCTCTGCAAGAATCAAACCAATTGGAGAAACTTTCTCAAACAGCTGAGGTAGAATGGAGATAAGTTGAAAGCTACAAATGCCTGTATCGACCTCACAAAGGTAACATCCAAACGGTAACAACTTCATCAATGGGAGCCAACACATGTCTGAAGATGACATAGAAGTACATATTTGCAAGGCTACGTCCAGTCGAACCCTTGGCAAGTCAGGAGAAGAGGATAATACTCTTCTCTCTTGTTGTGGGCTCAACCCAAGATGGCGAAAAGAGTGGTGTTTAGGATATACATTTGCTTCTAGAATTGCCACCGTAGTCTTTCTTTTACATGCAATGTTCAGGATAGAATTGAATTCCTCAAAGGTAGGACAGAACTCTTAACACTCGAAACGAAAAATTTTTTCCATTGGATCCCAAAAACTCATGACAGCTTGCAAAAAGGAAGAGCTTAAGTTAACACGAAAATAAGTCTTCATGTTCCATAGTCCGCTAGGCTTCAGTTTTTCCTAATCCCTCATAGGCGAAGCATTAAGATAATCATGAAAGCGAGATTTAACAACATCCATTATAATCAACTTGAATTACCTGAAACTTTTTGAAGAGGAAAATAAATAAATAAATAAATAAATTAAATGAATAAACAATGTGGGGTCGCAATATAAACACGTTGAGATATTTTGAGCAAGGAACAAAATGACATGTCAAGATCAAACAATGGAGAGTAAATTTTTTTTAACGTCATATTGTGAACATACAAAAGAAATAAACAAGTAAAAATACATGTGACAACACAATTAACAAGGAAAACATCATATTTTTAGGCAACATATGACATATAACATAAACATGCGAACATACATAATGTACATTAAAAAAAGTAAATAAATAACAAAGAAATTATGACATATAACATGTGAACATACAGGGCATGCATTAAAAAGTAAAATAGATAAAAAAGAATTTTTTTGCAACCTATTGACATATGAACATACATAACATGCATTAAAAAATTAAAGAATAAAACATATATCAAAGAAAGTTATTTTTTATAACCTATGACATATAACATGTGAACATTTACATAGCATGCATTGAAAAAAAAATAATACAAATAAGAAAGGAAGTTTTTTGTTTGTAACATTCTAACATATAATATGAAACAATAGGGAAACTAAAAAAATTAAGGTGATTAAAGATCAATTAGGTGTTTTGGGAGTTTGACAAGAAAAATTAAAAAATGAAGGTAACTAAAGCTCCTATGGTAGAACTAAGACAAACTAGTATTCTCAAAGTTGACAAAATAAAGAGTGAGGTACCAAATGTTTTTAGGGAAGACCTAAGGCATGAAATACTTGTTAGTTCAACCTAAAGGAAGGATTAAATTACCAAAAAATCTTAAGGTAGACCTATAAAACATTAATATTCTCAAGATTTGGAGTCAAGGTGTCCTAGTTTCAAGTTTACTATACTAGAAAAAAAATGATGGTGATGAGTATAAAATCACACGAATGGTATGGCTGCACGAAAATGCGGTTAGAATTCAGACAAATGATGTATGCAAAAAATAAAGCTGCATGATTGCGAGATTTTTGGCTCTATTTATTTTGAGGGTTATATTCGGAGATGAAGCTAAAAACCTTGTTCCCCACCTTTCTATCGATAAGATAAAAGTTCAAAATATGAACAGGTGTTGTCAATACTGCTTAACAAAATAGAAAAATGGTGATCACTGCAAGTATATAATTTCGATGTAGTTTTAAAAGATATCGATCCCACAGGGAAGGAACTAGTTCTAAAGACCAACTAGAGTTACGGGGTAAACGAAAATATGGAATTTATAATGGAGAGGTTTGGATGATAGACAGATGAATGGATAAATGTATGAACAGAGAGATATTCCTACGAACAAGTTTAACAGAGAAAAACATGCAAAATTATCAAGAATATTTCGTACACTAGATAACTTCAACAAATGAGATTCTAGACACCCTAATATTCAATAATTCACCGCAAAGCAACACATGAGATGACTTTTCTAAGTCTAGGGTAAACAAATTATAACACTTATAAGAACCTAGATAACAATATTACTATGCTTAGTACGGGTCACTCTCACATAGCCATATTTAGCAGGTTACCACTCCAAAAATGTTGGCTCACTAAACAATGTTATAATCACAGATCCAATGATTATACACAATCTTGTTAACCTTGAAATTACTCTTAAAGTTAACTCAAAAGCATATAACTTGATTAATATAAATAACGCAAAATGAATTACTCGTTATGACACAAAGATATATCATAAACTTCGAAATAGAAAGCATAAGCAGAAAACAAAGTAAAGTTGTAAGGTATGCAAGTGAAAGCTAAAGTTGATCAAATCATATCCACTCTTTAATGGGAGTTGTCAATTCCCATAATTCCTGCATCTACTTTGAATTCGGTCTCGACTTGTACAGAACCTCCACTAGGATGCTATTTTTTGTGAATCTCGAATAAAAGAATGTTGAAGAGCGAAAACTTCTATTGATAAGTGCTTTGCAATTACACTCATACAACAAACGCTCACACTTGTATATAGTGATTGAAATAGGAATCGAATCACTTATACATTTTTCTCGCTAAGACTTTGAACGTAGTGAAGTCTATATAATTTCTACTCTCTATCTATGCATACACATCTAACATGTATCACCAAAATAACAATCCACCCTCAATTGCCACGAAATTGGTTGAATTAGGAGCCTATTTATAGGGTGTGAAGGGTTGCGTTTATCCAAACAAAGAGTCGTGTCCATTGGCGAAGAGTTGCATCACTTCATTTTGATTGGATGTAAAGATTCATCCTCATCCACAATGGAAAAGCACCTTTTCATGATTGGTTGACTTCCAAAAGGTGTCTTTTCGGTTGGCAGTTGATGGTGGTTGATCATTCTTATCCGACGGTTGAGAGAAGAGAAGAGTTGACAAAAAAATGATCAAGGTTGCGACCGTGAATACTTGGTTTGCAACTTTCTGTTGTGAATGTTAACAAGTTACGACCGCGATATATGTGTCACGTTTGTGACATGCCTTTTTCACATGATTCCTCTTTGCAATTTCTACCGATCTTTGACATCTTTGATCCTTTGCCAATTCCTTTAGTTCCATGCATCTTTTTGCACCTTTTTCACTCTTTTTCCATAGAATTCCATTTTTGTTCATTTTACTTCCAAGATTTACCTAGTTTCTGCATTTGCATAAAAAATAACTACATACCACGTGAAATCTTTTATATGAAGTATAAAATGAAACAAAACCATATGTTTAATGATTGAAAATGTCATGATAATAAGTGTAATTATACACATATCATTGCACAAGTAACAAACTGGTCAGCATGCGCATGTAGTATGCTCTCCCTTCCACCCTTAACACCATGTGCTCAAAACAAGGCTCTTTCCTAGGTGTTGGATCTCCTTATTATTAACGGGGGATAACAAGGGCGAGTCTCAAAAATGCAATTTTAGTTTTGGGTAACCTAAGGGAAGTTTCTATGGCTTCTATATGTGAGCTTGGTCGAAATAGGGTCGTACACAGTTCCCATAGTTTGATATACTCAAGCTCCCAAATGCTTTCGGATTTGGGTAACTATGTTGTACTTCTATGAGTAATATTCTCAAATTTATGCCCCTAATGCTTGCGAACCAGGAGACACTTCATCAAGATTGTCGTGACTTGAGATAGGCTTGAAAAATGCATGTGAATGCGAGCGTGAAAAAAAATTTCGTGTGTTTACAAAACTCTTATTGACATAATATGTTTGAAATTAAAATTTTGAACTTACTAGTTTTCAATGCTTTGTCTATAAGCAGATTTTTTTGAAAGAAAGTAAATAAAAAAATCAACTAAAGACCCTAGCGGAGTCGCACTGTGAGTGGAGAACGTTTTAACGCGTGGTGAAGCGTAAAAGTGAAAAAAAGGACAAATTAATTTATCTTTAATTGAAAATAAAACGGAATTAGAAAACACCATTTATGAAAAATAGGATTCGCCACCCGGTTTAGCTATACTGTGAAATTTTGTATAACCAATCCGACTAGGATTCCTATACCCCTTAAACAGAGATTCTAAGTCCGGACAAAGCGTTTACTAATCTATTTAGTTCAAAATATTACTTTTAAATGTATTATGCCATTTTATCATTTTCTATGCCTAATTTCATTTTTATTCCTAAGTTATTTCTATTTGTTCATTTAAAAAAAAACTAAAAGCAAAGAAAATAAATAAATATTACATCCGCTTATATTACATAAGATCTAGGAATGAATAAAATACATTAATAAGAATATTCACTTTGAGAATTTGATAAATCTCAAGTCCAAGTTCCATAAAACTTCCATCAATCACCTTGCAAGACTCAAATTAAACATCAAAATGGTCACATATACAAAGTAATGTAAAATGGTAAATTGAAATAAAATAGTTACAATTATTATTAACAAAAGAGGATAAAGTAATATTACCCTCAATATTAGCTTGTTTCGTAATGTCTAGAATTACGGCCACATCTGATTTTGAGATTTCAAGACAACCGAATTGAACAATTAAGAAAAGAATGGTAAACATAATGAAACAGTTTGAAAAAGAACTGATTTGAAGCTTGTGTTGAAATGTTTTAAAAAAATACACTTTCAATTGCTAAATCAAATATGAAATAGATTTATGCTTATTCAAGAAACAAACCGAAATCGAAAAAATAATCAAAGCCTCTCCAAAATTCTTTGGAGTGAACTCTCGGTGGTAAACTGGATTTCCGCTAAAATTGCTCTCCCAATTTTAATTGACCCTCCTCCTTTCACTGCTCAAACTCAGCTTTTTAAATTGAAAAAGAGATGAAAACCGTGCCCAGCCCTCTATCCTAATTCAACTGCTCCACCTTCCCATTTCTTTCCAATTTTCATTATTTTTTTTAACTCCTTTTGCCAAGAAAAATCGTGGTCCCCTAATAAACCTCAACTCCCCTTAATCCAAATTAAAAAATAAAACGTTCCTCCACTTTCCCATTTCATTGTCTTAATTAACTCTTTTTCTTTATTTATATCAATTAAAAAATTTTAAGTAAATGTTATATTATATTATATAAAAGTCACATATATTATGTATAATAATTACGCATAACAATATTACGTCACATTCATGTAATATTAATACATTGTATAATATAAAAAAACAAATAAAATAAAAAAACTTGAGCAGTATAAGGGGCTAGCTAATTAATTGTTTCGAGGTCATTTAGTTGTCTTTCATATCTCAAAGTCGAGATTTGGAAATAAATTATATGACACAAAAAAAATTGGTAATTTGTCCTCAATTAGAATAACGAAATCTTTAAATGATAATTATCTTTGGTACAATGAATTGAAGTGTCCGTGTTTTGGCAAGTATTGGACTTGGTTGCTCATTTACTTTAAGGAGACCTCTCCTACTTGGAAATCTCCATTAGTATTAGGTTCAAGCGTACTAAGGAACTTTTATTACTTAGTCTATTTCTAGTGTGAGAACATGATTTTGCATATGGTTTTACAACTGTGGTTTAAGTTGTTAGATTAAAACTTATAGACATAGGTGCAAGAAATTAAACAAGGACCTTGTTTATTTTGTACGCTATGTTGAGTCTTGGCATAATGAAATGATAATGATGTACCAGTCTTGAGCATGATCCCTTATATAAAAATTCTAAATAGCCCAAAATTATTATTATCATAATCATAACCATCGTTAAGTCCTAGACTAGGACGAGATCAATTGCACCAATAAAATCCTTACAATAATATTAATGCGGTAAATTTTCTTCCTATCATAAGTCGTGATATGAACCTTATTAATGGATGTAAGAACATGTACAACATGCTTTCCCTTAACATGTGTTTGGTCATGAGACAAGATAGGGTTAAAGCCTTAACCAAAATAGGTTAGTTATCCATATCTTTGGAGCTAATGCTGGATTGGAGACCTATTTGAGGAGTTGTATAATTAGGTACGCACATCTCGAGAAAGAGAACTCAAATAGACTAGCAATTGCATAAAATGAAAATGGACGGGTTCCAACCATGGTTATCTATTATGCTTGACCTACTATAACGAGGGTCATAGTAGATGGGCTCTGGATGCTACCTATTAAGGAAAATTGGTTTGATAATGTTTTCCCAAATTCAATAGAAGGGGATATTTGAATGTCGATAAAATAGTAGGAAATATGTATTTAATTAAAGTCCTATATTAAATACATGTACACATTCTAATGTCTAAACAATTTTTATCTTATATCTAGGTTGAATATGATCACTAAAAAAAGTACTTGTATTGATATTGGTCCTCTTGGTAACATAAAGTATGATGTTTACAACTTCAATGAGTGGTTTAGTGCTATCAAAGAGTTCTTTGGAACTATTACCTGGATTATGTTCAAGATGATCCAAGTCCCAAACATCCCGACAAGAATACTTTTGCATGTGAGATGAATGATTATGAGAGGCATGAGGGAAACTATGAGTTTGTTGCAAAGCTCATGTTAGACAACATGCTCTTGAAGTACACACACATGTATAAAGGTTTAGATCTGGCATCCATGATTCATCATCTCAATCCGGTGGAAAGTTTGGAAACGAGACTATTCCATAGTATGTTGCAAGGAGACAACTTAGTAGTGGAGTTGGTCATATACATATGTGACAAATTTGAGCAGTTAAGGGAGCTGGGTATCGGGTTTAGTGAAAAGTCATTGAGAGAAATGGTATTGAGGTGATTACCCAATAAATATGATTCTTTTCAAGGAGAGCTTAAGGTTTATTCTCTTAACTGTACTTTAACTCGGCTCATGGACTTGCTCGAGATATTTGAGTTTGAGTTTAGAAATTTACTCGAAGAGTAAGTGAATGTTGAGGACCTTAAGTTGAAGAAACTTAAAGGTTTAAAAGTTAAGAGAAAGCTCATGAAGTGTTTGAAGCTTAAGAGGGAAAATATTTCTGTTGGAACAAGCTCATCGGATAATGATGAGAGTTATGGCTCAAACTTTCGAAGGTATGTTTATACTAGAGAGTTTCTCTACAGTTCTTTTGAATCTACATGGGTATAAAATACTGGTTGTGCTACTCATATCCGTGAATTTTGTATAGGGGTTACGAAATAGTAGGAGGCTTGCAAAGAGGGAAATAGACCTAAGAGTTGGAAATGGAGCACAGGTTGCTGCAACAACTATAGGGACATATACCCTTTTTTTCCTAGTGACTTTGTTTTAGTTTTGAACAATTGCTATTACATTCTTATCGTTACTAAAAACATTATTTCTGCTACGTGTTTAGGAATATAAGGATTTAAGATTTTATTTTTCAATAATAATTGTCAAATTCAACATGATAATATTCTTTATGCTTGTGGAATGTGTTTGAATGCCATTTATGTTTTAGATATTAAAACTAAAATTCTAAATATGAACATTGCTAAGAAATCGAATATAGATAATGATAAATTTTCATACTTGTGGCATTATCTTCTAGGCCATATAAATGAGACTCGCTTAACTAAGTTACATAAATATGGTGACTTGAGCCCAATGGAATAGGAATCCTATGGGGCGTGCGAACCTTATTTAAAGGGAAAGATGATGAAGAAACTTTTCAAAGGAAGGGGTCAGCGTGCTATGAGTAATTTGAAAATAATACATTCTGATGTATGTGGTTCAATGAGTGTTAAGAAACATGAAGGTTTCATCTACATCATAACTTTTATCGATGATTACTCACAGTATGGTTATTTTTACCTTAGGAGGCACAAGTATGAAAGTTTTGAGAAATTCAAAAAGTTCAAAACTGAAGTAGAGAAACAACTTGGGAAAAGTATCAAAACCCTTCGATCTGATTGAGGTGGTAGGGTTATTTTAGGATAATCTAAGGGATAATGGTATTTTATCCCAATGGATACCTCCTTATACACCCCAACACAATGGAGTGTCAAAAAGGAGAAATACAACCCTACATGATATAGTTCAGTCCATGATGAGGGTGAGCATGAGATTTTGATCCTCACTCATGAGTTCAATGATGACAATGTAATTTATTTTCCTTTCCTAGTCTTTCACTTTGATAGGGTCTCGAACATCCTAGGGAAAAGCACTTCTTGTTTCTTGTAAACCATACAAAAACCTCCTTTATTCTAGGCCAGGACCGTATCAATCCCAATCCAAGCCTAAAGGCCTAATGCCTATACCGACATGGCGATGCAGGTGTTAGCATTGGGAACATCGATGTCCATGTTACCACATAAACATCATTGTTGCCGGGCCATCAGTAACAAATCCCGGATTGGGCCAAAGCACGACCCAAAAACCCATGCCCATTATCGATGTTGATAATATCGGTGTCTACATTGAGACATCGACACCGATGTTGCTGAGTCAGCAATAACAGAATTGCCAAATTTCAGGAATAATTGAATCCTTAGTCTTCTAAGGCCCTTGTACCCTTGTTTGACCTTCCCAACATACCCAATACTATAGGGTGACTAGAGAGGGACCTCCCTCCTTTGATTGGACATTAGGAGGGGGGGTGAAAAGGTTAAAAGTACATGGTTAGTAATGATGATGCATTTTGGATTGAAGGGAGCTCTCCTATAAAAAGAGAGTGACATTCAGTAAGAGGGGAGCTCATTTTCATGCATAAGTGGCAGAGAAAAGAGAGCTAACTTGTTGGGAGAAAAATCTTTAAGTTTATTAGTTTTGGTTGATCTTTTAGTGAAGGTTGATAGCAAAAATCAAGTTTCTTTTGAAACGGTTGAAGGAAGTTCTTAGAAAGGGTATGAACTTGGGTTTTCTAGAATTCATTTAGGTAACTTTGAGGTTTAGATTCACAAAAGTTGAGTGGGACTGAGATGAAAATGTTCTCAGCCCGCATTCATGTTCAAGCCACTTTTCACCACCTTTGCTAAGTTTTAATCCAATATATCTTGGTGAAGGAACTACAAACAATATCTTGGATTACATTTTAGTCACTACATTTTGAGTTCATAGAGTAACACTCGCTCTATGTCCAATTTTTGAAATTACACTACATAAACCAACGAAACAAGGAGAGCTTCTCGGAAGAAATTTACGAATCTTGAAGAAGTGGATTCTTGACTACAGGGTGAGCCTCTGAGTTCCTAAATTTGTGTTTCATGATTACTTGATGGTTGATGTTATTTTGAATGTTTTAGTTTTTGCAAGTTTTACACTTGCATTATGGAAAAAAAAGTAACGCCGACGTCAATGTTGCGTCGCGGTGTCTATGTTGCAATGCTGACACCGACATTGCAATGCAGATGTGGGCATTACCTTCTTTTTCCATAACATAATTTATTTAATGTTTCATGATTAGGGACTGATTAACTGAAAAAGATTTGTTAACATTGACAAACTAAGACTAGCGAAATAATTGCACTTCGAGTTAATCTTTTTGTAAATATTCCGGGAAAAGTTAAAATGTTCAAAAATAGTTTTCTATTCATTGAGATAAAATTATTATACTTTTCCCAGAATATATACAAAGGATTTATAATTATGTTCTCGAGACTAGAATTACTTATGTATATCTACATACTTATTCATGATGAAGTGATGTTAGGAAACCCCCATGAAGGGAACACCTTATTTCCGGATATCCGACCTGACAAAACTCACATGTGGCATTTTCATTGATAAAACAAGCAACATACTTGTATATAAAAATGAATTGTTTTACATAATAAGAACCGCAATCCTTACAGCACCTTTAAATTGACCACACGGGTCTTACAAACATCAAAATTCAAACATACTTGGTGCATGGTTGTGTAGTGAAAATATTTTGTGCTAACCTTTGTGGATGTAGGTAGAATAGGTTAGATGAATATTTAGATTTATTTTCCTTCAGGTATGACATTTCAATAAGAGACGTATGTATTTGTTGAATCATTTGTATAATAGGATATAGATATATTCATTTTCCTAGATCTCATGTATTTTCGGCTATTTGTATTCCCCATCCTAAATATCTAAATAATCCCCCGTAGATTAGGCGCATTTACTTTCCTACGTGTTTAGTTTTCGCACTTATTTATTGCTTTACGTATGCATGCTAAAATATAATCCAAAAATGATTTAGAATGGGTTATCACAATATTGGAATATGGTAGCAACTTGCCTAATATGATTTAAATAATGACGCAGTAAGTAACTCATTCGGACCCGAATCTGTATACTACTGTATCGTTTAGGCTTAACGGATCTAGGCTGTACCGAATTTCTTGGAAGAGCTGATCTAGTTGGTGACTATGTATAACGTAGGCTTGAGGTTTAGGCCTCGAGTCTTTAGAATTTACTCCACACCAAATAACAAAATTTTGAAAATCCCCACGCCCCATCTCACGGGATCGACGCCTCACGGCGACCGTGTGGGTTGAACATCTTCCACTCACAGTGGCGACTTTGCCGGGGATCCTTCTTTCTTTTTAAACTTAAAATTTTTGAAATTTTTGATGAGTTAGTGAAAAGTCGTTACTTAAGTCAACCATTTTCCAAGATTTTGATATTCCAAAGAGCATATGCATTAGACTGATTAGCCATTAAGGTTAGGGTGCCTTATTTTACCGTGAAGCTTGCGAAAGTATCCTTTGCGACCCTTAGTGACTAAGGATACTTAGCGAGTGGATCACTTGTTTCCATACCACATGTACTTCCCTCGTTAGAACCTATTTGGGGAGAGGGAGGAAGTGTATCATAGTGCAATAAGAACCTTCTACATCAACAACCCGTTGACCGAACTCATATAAGAAATCGTAGATACTTCCATTACGTTTACCAAAACGAAGTGCATCTTTTCTTATGCAAGTGTGAACCTTAATATCCTCATGTTGTTAAGATGAACCAAACCTTGAATTAGAAGCCTAACCCTTACGCATGAGAGATATAAGGTCGTATGAGACATGTTATGTGCTATGTGCTATGTGTATTCATCATACATCAATGAACATCTCTTTATGCATGGCATCATGCTAACCACGACATTTTTGTTAAGTGTGCCTTAGTTCTATACATGGGTTATTAAGATATAATTGAATTTATATTTTGTGTTATATTAATAAAGGTATTAATCTTTTCTATTATATATCTTGTGCTATATTTAGTTTAGAGTATCCATTGATTACTAAATCATAAATGTCCCAAGTTTGGTTTAATCATGGGAATGATTAAGACAAAAGACTTGTATGTTGGATAGCTTACTTAAGAAGCGAGTTATGAACATAGGCACATGTTGAGAACATGGGGCTGGACCGATCCACATAGCAAAAGTCACATGGTCATGCATCACGAGCATTTTGCTAGGTAGGTCTCGAATATCCTTGGACTTGATTTCAACTTGCTATTAATTTGGAATTGAGTAACTTATGGTATGCACCTAACGAGTCCTTGAATATTGGATTACAAGTACGGGCATACTCAGGTTATTTCATGAACATGTTGGTAGTAGTGTTGAAGTGATAGGATTGTCATTCAGCTTGATAAGTTGAAATGAATCATTGGCCACTTGATGAATAAAATGGATTATCGATATATCCAAATAAGTTCGTAGCTTATTTGAAAGAATCATTTTATTCATGATCAAGAAATATTATGAAAGTAATAATGGATGACATGACCATGTCCATTGTTCATTATATTGATGTTAGCAAGCAAGGGATATTGCGAGATAACTATCGAGTTCAGTATCTTCAATTTACAACTGTATTCTATCCCAATTGGGGGCTGTAATGGTTTGCCAGAATCCACTTACAATCTATGGGTAAAGCCCATTGCCAACATATGAACAGACACAAAGGATCGTGGCTTAAAATCACTGATTCAGGATTTCTTGTACATGTAATGTTACAAGACATGATGAAAGAATAATTATTAATTATTTGACATATCAAGTTAATTTAATTGAATAATCTTTATAACTCAAGAAATATTTAATTTTTATCAATGGTATAATATAAAGTTGTTTATGTTATTCATTAAATCAAAATTGAAGTATATAAGTTTAATTAGCACGTGGGTTAAATTGAAAATTTATAAAGTTAACAATTAAAATAAATTTAATAAATTAAATCTATGGGTTTAATTATTAAATTGGTTTAATTATTAATTGGGATAAATTTATAAATAATATTTACCTAGCCTAAGCCTTATTCACCCAAGGTGAAAAATCAATACCTAACTATCTCCACTTAACTCCACTATAGGTTATTAAATTGGTTTTATCTAATTAACTCCACTATTTAGAGGAAATACCTAATTAACTCCACTTATATGCATTAATTAATGAATTTGGTTTTGTATATAAGGTGAGTTTTGCAGAGAAAATATATAACTTACAAAACTAGCTAATTAACATTAATGAATATGGTTTTTGTAGAGAATATGCAATATAGGTGTATGTATGTATATACATTAAAACTTGGCTTAATGAATTGGGTTTTGCAGAGAATATGCACTTTATACAAAACTAGCTAATTAATATTAATTGATATACATGGCAATTAATTTTGAAGAGTAAAATTAAATTAAGCTCTTAAGTTATTTTTTTCATCAATTTGATCGGCTAGCACCGATCCTGAATTAAGAGGGGTTCATGCACGTGATTTTGGAGGGCTTTCGTTCTGAGAGTCTCACCTTCATCAATTCCTTTTAGAGACACTCAAAGTGAGTTTTATATCCTTTAACATCACGGTTTTAATATTTCATTGTATAATATTCGAAAAAAGATCCTCATGTATTTGGAGAAATTCAATCGATTTCCTCCTTTATGATTGAATTTTTGATTTAAAATTTTTATTAATTACTTCTTTGAATTACTCACAAAAATAATGCGGCAATAAGCTATTTTCCAATATGAAAAAGTCTCATATAAGGAAACCCCACCAATCAGTTGCCGAGCGAGGGTGACGGAGTGTAACAATGACCCCGTCCCTCTACTGCAAGTCTGTAGCCTTGTTCTTGACAAGAGTTGTATTCAGAAAAAATATTAGAGAACTTGTACCGTTGTACGTGCATTTTACTAGTTCATGAATTAGCTTTTTTTTTTTTTTTTTTGTGAGGTTATTTCTTGAATTTGTTAATGTCTTTAATTGATATTAGAATATTCCACCTGGTTTCCTTTGCTTCGAAATTAGTTTTATGGCGTGTATGATTTTGAAGAAATTTAATCCATTAATTATTTCACATTTAAGTTTATTCCTAACACAACGCATAGGTGTGATTAAAGGAGGAAAAGAAATTGACATTGGAATTAATTCATATCAAAAGGACAACGAGAAAGACAAGGAACAAATATATTCTCATGATCAATAAGGGTGTATGGACAAACAAAAATGTTTCAGAACAATAATTAGAAGTTTGGAATAATACATCAACCACGAGTAGAGTTTACTTCTAAAGTTTTAGTTCAAATAGTTTAATGACATGGCATTCGTGCTTCTTCAACCTAGAAATTGAGGGTTTGTATTATAACGCCTCCATTTGTTGAATTGACATGGCAAAGTAGAATTGTGTTACACCTACTTCAAGCATTTGTGTAGGGGGAGTGAGGGAAATAGTACATAAACTAGTCTGGGATTGTGCCTTACACTTGTTAGTTTACTCTTGTTAGTTAAACAGTTTCATGACAAATGAAACCTAATTGTTTCCAGAAGTTTAAATTCCAAAAATTCCACTCCATTACAAAGTGTTGGTGTGACAGAATAAAATAGATTTATACTTTGTCATTAAACCAAACTAATAACCTAGTCTTACTAAAATAACAAAAAAAAAAGTCGTGATTATAACGTTATACCTTTCATGTTTTTTTATGTACAATCCTGTTGTTTCTGAAGGCCACCTTCATATGGTTCACTAGATTGAAAGCAAAAAAAGAAAGAGAAAAAAAAAGCCGATTAACCCAACGAAAATTGTTAGGAATACCACCATGAAAACTATTCCCTCCTAAACTCATAACACCAAGGGCTCGTTTGGTTGGCGGAGTAGCTATCCCGTGGAATAGGAGAAAAACAAATACAAAAAGATGGAATGTTTGCCTAGAGATCGTCGTCGGGATGGAATAACTATTTCGAGCTATCATACAACTCATGAAATAGCTATTCCCTTCTTGGGAGGAGGAATAACTATTTCATGAGTTATATAATAGCTACGAATAGCTATTTCATTCCAAGAAATAGCTATTCCGTCAACCAAACGAGCCCCAAGATTCAACCTCATCTCAGTTACACATGATTTTTTTTGCTTCCTGTCGGATAGATTTAGAACTTGCAGTAAACTAGCATTGCATGTCGATTCAGGAATAGAATGTAAAATTATTCTAATAAATAAAGTGGTTCATGAGAATGATTGGTCATTTTTAATTAAAGTTAACCTAATATGATAATTGTTGGATTTAAATGAGTAAAACCTGATCGGGTGAACAGTTTAACAAATTGGTTTGATTGTTTTAATTCTTCATTTTCCTTTGCAGTTATTGAAGTAACGTTATAAAACAAGTTCTTTATCTTTAAATCAAAACAAACGTTTCTATAATCTTCTCTTCTTTTATGTTGTTTTCTTGATCATCAAAAAATCATAAGGGAATCAAAAGGAAAAAAGGGAACAAACTTTCTCTATTATAAAGGATAAAGGTATGCTTTTCAATACTGATTCATATTATATGTTATCAATAAATTTCTAGAACAAGTTGATATTTGGGTTTCTCATTTTATTGAATTCCGCTAACAATTGGTGTCTGAGCTTATTAATTAAAGATTGATTGTTGGAATTGTTTTGTTACGAAGTCGAACGAGAATGGGCAAAATCAAAAGTAGTTATCTGTGATGTTCAAGTATTGTGTAAAAGAAACATGAAACCTTTTTAGATGTCAAGGTCTAGGAAGCTAGTTGGAATCTGCAAGATAAAAGGTAGACAGGCCTGGAAGGAGGTCCGGTGAAGCTTCTTCGACGCTCTAGTCAGTTATGGGAAGAGAGAAGAATAATAATGAGAATGAGTGGGAAATTCGTGTACTTGATTCCTTGAGATGTCTAATACATATATATGATGTTAGGTTGGTGACGTGATATAACTACCATGACCTCTTGCCCAAGTAATGGCCTAGGTCAGGCATGTTGGGCCTTTTAGGCCAACGGGTTTGGGTTATATCATATGTTATAAGATGCCCCCCCTCTCGAAGCCAATGTAGACTCTTCCAGGTCTAGCTTTTTAAGAAAACTTTCATTATTGTTGAGTTACTATTTCTTTTTTTATTTTGTTTTTATGCCTATTTATATCTTTATTTATGTCTAGCTACTACTTAAGTCTTTGGTTCCTGGAGATGTTAAATCGAGCCCTTTTAAATCTCGTTCATACTTAACCAATTTGGTGGGAAAGGAAAGATTTTAAACTTTCAAACTCTTGGTTGTGATGGACATGCACGATTTCTCACTAGCTTCACACGCCCACTAATGGCCTGATTTGTCTTGATATTTAAGCGTGATGATTATAATTTCAACTTCCAACGCATCTCTTTTTTTTATAAATACTTGTTATTTCTCTTTCTAAAATTTTTTACCTCTTACGCTTTTCTAATTTTTTGAAGAGAGAAAAGGCTTGCTTCAGTGTCTCCTTTTCCTCTAGTTTACTTTTCCTCCGATTATAATTTCAGTAAGTTCCTTGTTTTCTCTCCTTAATTCTTTTTTTATGAGTTTTAGTAGCTTGTCTAGTATGTCTACTCCCAAAACTCTATGCAATCCTTAATTTATACATGAATCTTCTTGGAATCCAATTCCAACGGTCCCTATCACCACTACTGCTTCAACTTCTGAAGGAATGTGGTTTGAACCTTGTGAGAGGATGATGTTTTACCCGCGCGTCATCACGAGGCGTTGACCCCGTGACATGGGGCGTTAGGGTTTTAAAAAAAGGAGAAAGAGAAAGGGAGAAAAAGTTTTCAAAATACTCAAGGCCTAAACCTCTCGCCTACATTACGAAGTTGCCACCCGGATCAGCTCTTCCGGGAAATTTGGTACAGCCTAGATCTGTTAAGCCTAAACCGCACCGTAGTAAAGAGATTTGAATTCAGATGAATTACATATTTCGTCGTTATTTGAGTTTTAATTATCTAAAAGCAAACACCTTTAAAGTATTTCAATTTATTTTTAGTATTTTTCAACTTATGTTGATTAATTTAAGGCAATCAAAAGTGAGAAAGTGATAAATAAATAAATAATTGCGGTAAGTAAATACGTAGAAAAAAATAAATAAAAGCGATAAAGTAAAAGGCGTCTAACCTAGGGGGTTGGGATTAAATAATACATTTTTTGGGGTAGTACAAATGGTCCTAAATACAATTTTATCTACAAATAAATTAATTTTGAGAAAATAATACCCAAAGGAATAAAATCCTAATCATACATCTAATCTGCACCTATAAAGGATTAGCACAATTATACGGCATCCCACAAATATGGTTAGTAAAACCATACAAGACTCAATTAATCATGCAATTATGTTAGATTATGGTGATTGTTAAAGCATCGCGCTCAATTGAATTTTAAGGGGAATTCAGGTTTCCCGTGCCTTTTTATTGGAATATTATTAATTTTAGACTCGGTTTATTTCCAAATTTTATTATTTTGAATTAAATATGACATAAGTGTGGTCGGTTATCGGGGGAAAATGGATTTCTCGTTGTGTGGGGCCTAAAACCATAATAAACAATGAGAAAATAAATAAAATAGGTCAAAATTATAAAAAGGATAGAAAATAAAGCACAAAATCATGCTAAGAGTCTGCAAAAGCTCAGAATCTTACCCCTCCAATGTGAATCTACAACTTTTGGAGCCAGAAACGCTGAAGAAAGAGATCCCAGAGTCTTTTTACTTGATTTTTTTATTGGAAAAGACAGGAAAATGAATTTTTTTGTTAAGGGAAATAGGAAACCTAAGAGTTAGACTTTTAGTTTCTAACTCAAACCCGAAAAGGAAAAGGGAGTTTTTGGAGAAAAATCTTTGGAAAAAGGATGTAGAGATTTTTCTAACTTTTTCTCAAAAATCCCTAAAGTTTTTCTCTTTAAGAATTTACCAAAGGTTAAAGGGTATTGTAAATATTTAGACATTTAGACTTTTATAGTAGTTGGTCAAAATTGTAAATATATGAATGTTGAAGGGTATTTTTTAGGAAAGAAAAATTTAATTAAGGGCAAAATAGGGAATCATTTCTTAGAGTGGCCTACAAGCCAGCTAGGACCGGTCCGATCTAGCAAATTGCCAGACTGGGACTAGCCCAACCGACCAGCACTAGCCCATTAGGACAACCTGTACCATCCTAGTTGAGGCCGGTCCTGGTCCGCTTGAGGCTAACCGGGATAGGCCCAACTGGCCGGTACCTACCTGGCTGAGGCTGGTGCCGATCCAACTTAGCGGGATGGTACCGGCACCGGTACTGGTCTTCTTGGAGGACGGGCGCTGCCCAGTCTGGGCCGATTCAGAAAATTATATCGATGCAGGTGGGTATTTTTTGTTTTTCCAATTTTTTAAGTTTTTTAATGATTTTTTATAGTTTATGGGATAATTTTGGGTTGGTTTTGAACAGTTTTAATTTGAAAGGATTCAAGGATCTCCTCCGAAAGTCTCGTAACCTCAAAGCAGATCATTGGAACATGAGAGACAAGTGAAAATAGTTCTCATTATCACTTCGTGAGAGGGACAAGAATCTTGTGCTCACAAGCTGCCCCTCGTGTGGTTACTACTGACATAAGTCTAAATGGCTACACCAAAAGAGCAAGGATTAAAATCATACCTGGGTCATCATGACTTTGTTGAAATTGACCGATAGGCAAGTTAATGCACCGTACGGGATTCTGATGAGGTTGACTTTTAGGATTAAAGTGCCCAATCATGTTCCTCAGGTTGGTTAGGTTATCTTCCAAGATTTTAATCCCTAGTTGACATGGCTGACTTCAAGGATTTTAGTTCCCATCATCTTCTTGAGGTTGGTTGGGTTATCTTCAAAGATTTTAGTGCTTAATTGACAAGGTTGATTTCCAGGATTTTAGTACCCGATCATATTCCTAAGGTTAGTTGGGTTGTCTTCCAGGATTTTAGTGCCTAACTGACAAAGTTAACTTCCTGGATTTAAATGCCCGGTATTTTCCTGAGGTTTGTCTGGTTATCTTCCAAGATTTTAGTACCTAGTTACAAGGTTGACTTCTAGGAGTTTAGTGTCTGGTTATCTTCCTAAGGTTTGTTGGGTTGCCTTCCAACATTAATGAGCTTAGTTAATGAGGTTGACTTTTAGTATTAATGAGCCTAATTGATGAGGTTGACTACCTAGTTTTTTATGCCTAGTTCTCTTCCCGAGGTGGTCTGGTTGGTTTGAAATTAAGTGTCGAAGTTATCCTCAAAACATGGATGGCCACCGTGCTCTTTGGAAATCTTTGACATGGTGCTTTTCCGATCTTACAAAATATACCTGGAAAAAAAGGGTGCTGAAGTTGACATTGGAACATGGAAGCCACCGTGCTCCTTGGACATCCCCCACATGGGTACTTTCCTATTTTATTGAATCACCCAAAAATAAAATAGCATTGGAGTTGACCCTAAAACATGGAAAACCACCGTGCTCCATGGAAACTCAACATGGTGTTTTCCGATCTTACGACATTCACCTTGAAATAAATGATGTTGAAGTTAACCTCAGAACATAGAATTTTCCCACGCTCTTTGGAACTCCAACATGGAGCTTTCTTTATTTTTGGTATCTCCTCGAAATGATGAGTGCTGAAGTTTACCTCTGAACATGGAATTTTCCCACGCTCTTTGGAATCCCAAAATGGAGCTTTCTGGATTTTTGAGATCTCTTGAAACTTGATGAGTGCTGAAGTTGATATCTGAACATGAAATATTCTAGCGCTCTTTAGACATCCCCAACATGGTGCTTTCCCGATTTTCAGGATCACCTGGAAATGATGAGTGCTGAAGCTGACCTTCGAACATTGAACAACCCCAACATGGTGCTTTTTCGATTTTAGGGATCACTTGGAAATAATGAGGTTGGTTTGGAAACCTTAAAATAAAATAGAGTTATTTTAAAGTTAGTAGGACAATATATGCGTTTTAACTCATTGATTGACATATTGGAAACAAAATATTTTGTCCCTTCAATCAAAAGTTAAAATGAGGAAAAATTACTGAATAAATAATTTAATGGATGAAATTCAGCATGGTTTGAGAATACTCCGGAGGTGCCTTTGAAAAGGTTGAATTTTCCCCTTGCACGAATCTAGATCTGGCTGTCTGGGCGATATGGCTCCCTTCAGGTTGAATTTTTTTAGGAGAAAAAAATTTGGTAAGCAATATTGTGTGAATGAATGGATATGTGGTGATTGATAGAGAATGGGGATAAATTGATATTATTAGTACGGGGTGTGCAAGGCTTTGATTCCCAAAATGTGGCTAGGAAAAATAATGCTTGTAAGATAAAAATGAGTATGAAGTTAGTAATGTGTAAATGCTTGTTTGAACTCCTTGATTAACTTTGCGGAAGCAAAATAATTTTCCCCTTCAATCAAAAGTTAAAACAAAACCACAATTGGTTAATTGAGAGGACTCAACCTTGTCCAAATGATTTGTCGATGTAGAGCTACCCTTGTATAAATTGTAGATTTCTAAAGTGTGGCATGGCAAGACAGTGGCACAGCAAGATGAAGCCATAGTAAGATAATAGTGTGACAAGGTGAAGTCACGACATGATAATGGCGTAGCACGGTGAAGTTAAGGTATGACAGTGGCGTGATGAGGATCAAGACGTGGTAAGATAGTGGTGTGCCAAGGTGAAGTCATAAAAAATCAATGACATGAAAAGGTAAAGTCGTGATATGATAGAGGCTTCACAAGGATGGAGGTAAGATCATGCTATAAATTATTCACTCATATGTGCATGTGAATGAAAAAATGTAAATGCTCTTATGTATGTTATGTAATTGATTAGTTAATTATTTGAATGAATTCTTGTATGAGTATAAGATAATGCATGAGGATGAGATATTTCTTTAGTTGCTTTAGCTCGGTTAGCTGATGTTCTTATCGTAACTAGGCAATCTTGAGTGGTTGATGTGGGATTCCTTTGGACTAGTCGACATGGATGGACTTGGGTCCTGAGTCGAAGTTTGATTTGAGGTTGGACCAAAGCCTAATTTAAAGCTTGAATCTAATCTTGAGTGGATTTGGATGAGTTTTGAACTTTTAACACTCATATCCCTCTTGAATATGGCATCATCGATGCTAACATTGGTCTTGATTTGATCCATTGTTATCGAACCTTGAAGCTTGCAAGCTACTCCCCATTGCGATGATATTCTCCCTTTGTCCCGAGGATAGATAACTAATGTCTTTTTCCTTTTGAAAAGATGTGAAGAATTGAATACTATTTTTTATTTATTCTTATTTTTTCATAGACTGCCCTTGCAGGTTTTCAATCTATTGAAGAGTGTCTTAATTTTTTCTTGGACTGCCCCTTCAGGTTTTAAATCAAGCAGACTCATTTTTATTCTATCTTCTTTATCTCTCTTTTTTTTCTCTCTTTAATTTTTTTTCAAATCCGTTACTTGCATTGTTTCTCAAAACAACATACCTGTATCCAATTACGAATATAAACATTTAACGATTAAGCAAAAATGACAATTCTATGAATGAAAATGACAAGGGTACAAAAGTATCCAATGATTTAACCCTTGTTGCCAACCTGCCCTTTCATGTTTTCAAGTTGATTGTTGACTATTTACTCTCATTGTCCTAATTTTTTCCCAAATGCTATTTTCGAATTTTCACTTTGATGGACTATTTAACAAAAGAATACCCCAATAGTTACTCAACTATATGAAGAGAGATAGATAATGGGCTTGCTATGTCATCTCTTTTTTTATTATGCTTCTTTTCAAAATTTAATTCTTTAACCTAAACGTGATAGCGCTTAAGTCGATCCTGGTTTATCAAATTCATGAATCCTTTATTATCCATGTCCATTACATTGACTACTCCTTTTCAAAGAATCTTCTTAATCATGAACGAGCCTTCCCAATGGGATCTAAACTTTTCTTTAATTAGCGTCAACAATAGATGGATTTAGCTACTTTAAGACCAAGTCCCCTACTTTCAAGGGTTGCTTCTTGTGCTTGACTTTGCTGTTATAAGCTCTCGTTGTGCGTTGCTGATACATTTGAAGATGATATAGGGCTTTCAAGAGATGCTCATCAATCATATTCAACTTATCAGATTTTGCTTTTGCCTAATTTGACTCTTTCAATCTAACCTCCATGGCTACCCTTAGAGATTTTACCCCAGTCTCCCCTAGGAGAACCGCATTCATCCCATAGAATAAGGAGAAGGGAGTTTGATCAGTTAGAGTGCGTGCATTGGTTCTCATAGTGCAAACAAAAGTTTATATGCCCAATCATGGTAAGTAGTCACCTTCTTGAACAAGATTTTCTTGATCAACTTGTTCACTACTTCGACAACCCCATTGGCTTGAGTTCTATAGGGAGAAGAGCGATAATGCCTGATGGCATATTTTTTGAATAAATTGGTTGTTGCCCCTTGAAACTAAAACTCTGTTGTCGGACACAATATGGTGAGGCATTCCATAGCGCGTAAAGATATGCTTCTTAAAGAACTTGGCCATTTTCTTGGCTGTTATTTTGGTGAAAGATTCATCCTTTAGCCACTTAGAGAGAAGTAGATGACAGCCACAATAATATACCAATGCCCAAGAGTCGAAGAGGGTCGGATCTCGTTGATAATATTGTTGAACCCAAGTTAATAGTACTTCACAGTACTTAAACATTTTGGGAATGGCAAACTGTCTAGAATATTGAAATTAATTGAGTACTAAGTATACTTTTAATTAATGAAGCTGACTTGAATTTGTTTAAGGAAAAATAATTCAGTTTACTGAGTAGTTAATTAAGTCACAGCTTAGAGTAGGAAAAGCTGAGTTGGTGTTGAGTACTACATAGTTTTAATAGATATCTACTCAGCTATGCTGAGTTAGCTTTTATTAATTAAAAGATGTATGGTTCGACACTTGAGAAATAAATGACACTTGTTTAACTAACATTTTCAGTGAACAACAAAATATTCCTTCGATGCTTTTTAGGTTAAAAGCGTTGAAATTAAAGAAGGTTTCCAATGGTCTTCACAAGATAAAAGGTGTCAGTACGGAATGTTAGAGATTCCTCATTAAAGTCTGTTCGTAAGGTTTCGAGTTTAATAACTCCTAGGATTTTTTATTTAATAATGAAGCCAAAAACCTTATCGATAAGATATAAGTTCAAAATAGAAACACGTGTTATCAGTACCACTTATCTAAATAGAAAAATGGTGACCACTACAAGTATACAGAGCTATTTGGATGCCACATAACTGCATCAATAGAACCTTAGAAATACCAGAGATTCTCTTAAGAGTTTCTAAGTGAGATTCTTTAGGGTCAGCTTCATAATGAGCGTAATAACATATCGAGTATTGAATATCAAGCCTACTAAAATTTAAGTAGAGGAGAGAACCAATAATACCTCTATAAAATTTACTATTTAAGGGCTTACCAACTTCATCCTTATTCAAGATTGTTTTAGTGGCCATGGGAGTGGACATTGGCTTCGGATGCTCCATATCAAACTTGCTCTTTCATTATTGAAATTTCAAATCGCTCTTCATTTTCTTGCAAAACTCCTTCAAAAGCTTATCATTAGTTGCTCCAAATATGTTATCATCCACATAAATTTAGACTATCAACACATCTTCCTTCCTTCTCTTAATGAACATAGTTGTATCTGCTTTGCCTCTTTCATAGCCTTTGCTGAGTAGGAAGTTGGTCAGCTTTTCATACCAAGCATAAGGTTCCTGCTTTAACCCATATAGATGTTTCTTCAATTTGTAGACATGCTTTGGATTCTTCGCATTTTCAAAACCTAGGGGCTAGTGCACATAAACTTCCTCTTGAATGAAGCCATTTAAGAAAGAACTTTTGACATCCATTTGAAATAGCTTGAAGTTTATATAGGATGCAAAAGCACAAAGAATTCTATTTGCTTCAAGACAGGATACAGTTGCATAGGTCTCATCATAATCGATTCCTTCTCATTGATTATAGCCTTGAGCAACAAGCCTAGCGTTGTTTCTAACAACAACACCATCTTCATCAAGCTTGTTCTTGAAAACCCATTTGGTGTTGATGATAGTTTTCCCTTTGGGCTTAGGATCTAGATCCTAAACATTATTGCACTTGAATTGATCTAATTCCTCTTGCATCACGATCATCCAGTTTTCATCTCCTTATACATCTTCGAACTTCTTGGGTTCAATCAATGAGATAAAATATGGGTGGCTCATCATCTTTATGAGCTAACCTCGCATCATCACTAGATTATGAACATCATATGTAAAACTTTTTATTGGGTGATTGCAATGAGTTCTAATCTCTCTTGGAAGACTCGGAACTACAATAGGAGCCTCTACACTCGATTGTTACAACTGAGGTTGATCTTCTGCTTCATTGAAGTTTATTGAAAGATCTTCATCAACTTTAACTTCTTCAGTTTCTAGCTCTTATGCTAGGTTGGGATGCATAGTGAGTGGTATTTTGAGTCAATTTTCTGGTTGGATTACTCCTTCACCTTCATCAATTGGATGTCTATAGTCACTAATTGAGAAACCTGGTGATTCTTGTCGCTAAGCTGAGCTACACTAAGCAAATTGAACTTGAGTCCTTTGACCAATGATATGTCTTCGATTGATGGAGATCATCCACTAGGCCGCTCCTAACAATCTTACCTTTTTTGTTATCTCCAAAGCTGACACTCCCATTTCTTTTATGCTCCAATGAGATGAACTGAGGTTCATCTCCAATCATATGCCTCGAGCACCTAGTATCCAAAGTACCACATTCTAGTGTAATCAGTGGATGTCAGGCTTACTTATAAAATAGTTACATTTTCTTAGGTACCTATGCTTTCGAGCTAGATCCTCCTTTGTTAGTAGTACTTAAGTTACTCCAGTGATACTCATCATAGTAACCATTTTTATGCCTACACATGATAGTAGCATGTCCAGCCTTCCCACAAAAGCTTTTAGTTTAAGCTAGCTCACTTTCTTCTTTGAAGAGGATTTCTTCCCCTTACTAGAATTCCGAGTTTGGTTACTCAGAGCTAGACTATTGTATAGAGGAGGAACCTTTTCCTTCTTTAAAGTTGCTATCTCAGTAGTTAACTCATCTAATTACTTAGTGAGATTGCTATTATAACATTCATGATACTCAGCGTTTTGATGAAGAAAGCAGATATCAAGAGATAAGGAAGTTATTGTGTCTTCTTGATCTTCAATTCCCCTCATTAGCTCTTTGATTTTATTACTCGTTTTGTTAGTCAATTTCATAACATCAAAGAGTACTTGGGTGAACTCTTCAGTTGACAAAAGGATTTCAAAATGTACCTCAGTTTGGTGATTCTTCCCTTCATTGTGCTCAGCTCTTGAGTCAACAATAGAATGATTTCCCTTTGAGGCAGAAGCTAAGCTCTCCCCCTTCTCATTATCTATTGCTATCAAGTAGAGGTTGGCGGAGTCTGTTGCTTCTTCATCAGATGATGAAAATTCTTATGAGCCACTCCATGTGGTAGCAAGTGCCTCATTTTCTCGCTTGAACTACTTCTTAAATCTATCCTTCTTGGATTTTGGACATGAAGATTGGATGTGATCTTTCTCACCATAGCCAAAGCATTTAAAATATTTGCCATGTTCCTTCTTTCGTCCTTCCTTATCTCCATGCTAATGCTAAGTTGGCTTTTTTTTTCTAGGAAACAATTTCCTTCGTGAGAAGTGCCATCTTCTTATCTCAATCATCATTGGTAGATTCATCAAATGAGTTAGCTTTCTAGACAATAGCTCTACCCTCTTTATCCTTGCCTTTACTCATTTTGGAGTTATCATTATATTTCCTTAGGGACATCTCCTGAGTCAGCAATGTGCCCATCATCTCATCGTAGCTATAGATTTTTAAATCATAAGCCTCCTCAATAGCACTCTTCTTTGCATCTCACTCTAGTGTTAGAATTCTAAGGATCTTCTTCACCATCTCCTCCTCGGTGATTTCCCTGTCTAGCCTCTTTAGTTCATTAATGATGTTAATGAACTTGGTATTCATGGATTGAATACCCTCACTTGTGCCCATTTGGAGCTCATATTCTCAGAGCATAAGATTGATCTTTGACTCCTTTACTCTATATGTCCACTCATAGGTGACTTCCAACTTTCTCCATATCTATTGCATTGTCTTGCATCCTGAGATCCTATTGAACTCTATCAAATCTAGTGCACATTGTAAGTAATTGATGGAAGTCGCATTCTCCTTAAGGAACCTTAGGTCACCATCATCATAGTCTTCTAGATCAACTAGAACATGTTCCCCATTCTTCACAATAGTGGAATCTAGGGTCTTAATTCGATTGTTAACCATACCTACATACTTTGGGATTGATTAAAGTTTTTCATGCGATTTTTCCAAAATGTATAGTATTGTCCATCAAATAGTGGAGACATGGTAACAGACATTCTTTCTTTAAGGAGTGTAGTCTATCCATTACCAGAATTGTAAGAATTATTAAAAGTCATTTGGATCTTTAACTCCTAGACAATGAGTCTAGAAGTTGAGCACTTGCTCTAATACCGCTTATTGTGCCCCTTCAACTTTAATAATCTTGTAGAGGAGGTGAATGCAGATTTACTTGGTGCTTTATTGATTCAAAAAATTTTAATCTAGTTATTTTTAGATGCGTACTTAGTGACTTATGCTAATTGCACTTTGGTCTAAAAATTGTAAACTACTCAGCTTTACTGACTTAGTTTACCTTCAAGTTGTGCTAAGTAATTTTACTCAGCTCAAATTGGTTTTCAAGTAGTTATATGAAAATGAGAGACGATGTATCGAGCACAAACACTTACAAAGGTAACAAAAGATTTAAGAAAAATTTACACCTTAGATTTATCCTGATTAGGCTTTGAGCCTACCTCTAGACCCTAAATCCTTTCCGAGCTTTTAATCCACTAGTGTTTCCTTTCCTTCAATAGGTGGAGAAGCCTCTATAGTTGGTAGACGCATACAGAAAGTACCCTCCTTTCTAGCTACCTCTCAATACTCAGTTTAGGTACCCTTCCTAAACTGACTCACACTGATTTATATAGAAATGAATGAATAGAGGATTTCAACTTATAAAAAGCATTGAATCTTTTACAATTTTTATATCTTAGCTAAGACTCTAAGCCAATTTGATTTCTCTCTAATAAACAGATTGGAAACTAAGTTGTTTACTTTTATTATCAGAAACGGAATTTCTGAACATTGAGATTCCTTGAACAAAGTTTTTAGCTCTTAAGAAATTGAAGGTGATTCAACAAGTTTGAACATCTTCTTCAGTCCCTATTTATAGTTGTAGGTGCTGGAAGTAGCTGTTGCAAACTTCTCATCCTAACTTGTTCTTAAAAATTTCTTATCTAACGTTGAAGTGCGAGATTAAACTGTTAATGTTTGATTCGTCAAAAACTCCTTTCTTCAAGCAATTTTGTTTAAGAGACTACCTTGTTGATGTTGTAGAATTGCACAGAGACACTGGGAAAATGGTGCATGTTAGAAGATGCATTTTTGCTTTGGACGCTTGTGTGGAATCTCCAACATTCTGTACTGACACCTTTCGGTTATGAGGACCACCTGCATATCCTTTTTTATTTCAGCGCTTTTTTCCTTAAAAGCATCAAAAGAAATATTTTGTATTCACAGACAACATTAAAAGCACAAGTGTCATAATATTCTAAGTGTCTCACATTTACTCAACTCAGCACATGTTGAGTTATATTGCATAAACTGTAGAGTACTCAGCATATAGCTTTTCCTACTTTAAGGCATAACCTAATTATGACTCAGTAAAACTGAGTTATTTTCCCTTAAACAAACACAAGTAAATCTTACCTAATTAAGAGTCTACTTAGTACCTAATTAATTTCACTATCCTAATTAGTTTGTTAATTCCAAAACTTTAAAACCTTGTGAAGTACTATTAACTTGGATTCAACATACTCAGCTTGAGCTGACTTAGTTTATCTTCACGTTGTACTAAGTAATCTTACTTAGCTCATGATGGTTTTCAAGCAAATATATAAAATCAAAGAGATGAGATATGAGCGCAAACACTATTACAGATATAAAAGATAAGTAAGGATAGATAACACCCGATATTTTACCCTAGTTCGACCCCTAGCCTACCTCTAGTACTTGGATTCTTTTATGAGCTTTATTCAACTAGTGTTTCTTTCCTTCAATAGGCGGAGAAGCCTTAAACACTGGGTAGACCAATTGTAAAAAGTATCTTCCTTTTAAACTATTGCTTAATACTAAGTTTGGGTACACTTCCCAAACTGACGCACATAGATAATTGATAAAAGATGAATAACAAAGGATTTCAACTTATAAAATGTTGAACCCTTTACAATGAAATCACTTAGCCAAGAGTCTAAGCCTATCTAATTTCTCTCTAACAAACTGATTGGAATTGGTTGTTTTCATTGGATTACTTGAAATAGAATTTTAAATGCTAGGACTGCATTATAAGAGATTCAACTTTTAAGAAGTTCAAGGTGTATCACCAAGTTGTAAGCATATCCTATAGGCTTTATTTATAGATTTAGAGGGTTGGCAGTATCTATTTTGAAATTCTCATCTTGACTTGATCTTCAACATCTCTTCTCGTTACAACTTTCAAATCTGCCCGTTTGAAACAAAATTTAGGACATTTAAAGACAATGATTTCGAACATTGAGGTGCAAGATTAATCTGTTAATCTTCAACTCGTTAATAACTCAAATATCATCAAGCAAATCTGTTGGAGAGAACCCTCACAAGATGAAATGTGGAGATTTGCAATTAATTGCTTTGCCAACATTGCAGAATTATGTAGAGACATTGAAAAACAGTGCATGTCAGAAGATACCTTTTTAACTTGGACGCTAGTGAGGTATCTCCTACATTTCATATTAACACTTTTTGTTTTTGAGGACTACATGAATATCCATTTTGATTTTAATGCTTCTTACCTGAAAAGCATCAAAGGAATATTCAATCTGCATAGAAACGGTTAAATACACAAGTGTCATAACATACGTAAGTGTCTCAAGTAACCTAGTTTTAACTAAGTAAAAACTATTCAGCTCAAGATGAGTTATATCGCATAAACTATGAAGTACACAACAACTTAGCTTTTCCTTCTCTAAGCCATAACTTAATTAAATTTCAGTAAAACGAAGTTGATTTCCTTAAAGAAAACTCAGGTTAAACGTGCTTATTTAAGAGTATACTTAGTACCTAATTAATTTCACTATCCTAAGTATTTTCTTATTTCCTAAACTTTATGTATTGTGAAGCACTATTAACTTGGGTTCAACAGACTGGACAGGGTTAAAACCTTAACAGAACTAATTTAGTTATCCATATCATTGGAGCTAATGCCAAATTGGAGACGAATTTAGTATTCTTACAATTGGGTATGCACGCCTTGAGAAAGAGAATTCAAATGGATTAGGAATTGCATGGAATGCAAATGGATAGGTTCTAGCCATGGCTGTCTATTGTTGCTTGACCTGCTATAGCGAGCGTCAACTTATATGATATATGGATGCTACCTACTAAGGAAAATGGTTCAACCATGTTTCCCAAATTCAATAGAAGGGACTATTTAATTATTGGTTAAAATAGTAGGAAGGATTTGTTTAATTAAAGACTTTATATTGAATTCATGTAGATTTACTAATGTCTAAATAATTTTTATCTTATATCTAGGTTGAACAATAAATTAAAATATAAACCTTTGCTCTATTCTTGACAACAAATTAGATGGTTCCAACTTTACTGATTGGTTCAAGGTGGTGAGGATAGTCCTCATATCGAAAAGGATATCTTATGTTTTAGATGACCCCCTCTTTGATGAACCTGATGCTGATGAAAATGCCAATGAATATGAGGCATGGGAGTAGCAGAGAAAGGATCTTGAAATGGCAGCATGTATAATGTTTGCAACAATGAATACGGAGCTTCAAAAACAACATGAGAGCATGGTTTAGATACCATGAGTCTCCATTTTCGAGAGCTCTTCTTAGAGTAGGCCAATTCCAAGAGATTTGATACATCATAACTCTTATTTGAAATAAAGTGCAAGTTGGCACTTCAGCACCACCACATGCTCTTAAACTGCTAGGTAACATAGAGAAGCTGACTCGATTATGTTTTGTGACGTATCACGAAATCTGTGTAAATCTCATTCTTTCTCCATTAAATGATATTTACTCACAGTTTGTGACTAATTATTATATGAACAAGATTGACTCTACACTTCCCGAGTTGGTCGACATGCTAAAATGATGGAGCCTAAGATTCAAAAGGATCCTAGGGCCTTACTTTGGTTAAGAAAGCCGAACCTTCTAAGGGTGGGTCCTATATTGGTAAGGGTTAAGTGCCAAGAAGAAAATTGGTAAGAAGAAGAAAGGTAAGAAAATAATTGCAATTGTCTACTTTCGATGTGAAAAATTAGGTCACTGGAAGAAGGATTGCAATGTTCGAATTTCTTATCAAGTGAAGAAAGAGCCAAGTGAGGAATATACTTCATGTATGTCCATGATAGAGAGTTTCTCTACAATTCCTTATGATTTTCTACATGGGTATTGGATACTAGTTGTGGTACTCATATATGTACTTATATGCAGGGGTTACAGAACAATAGAAAGCTTGTAAAGAGGGAAATTGACCTAAGAGTTGGAAAAAGAGCACGAGTTGCTGCAACAGTTATAGGGACCTAACACTTTATCCAATCTCAGTAAACATGATAGAAGGAGTGTATTGTATTGGTTACTACTACGAAATCAGATCAAATCACAAGCATGCGAAGTTTCGAGTATCGGGGGATCATATGCCTTTGATAGAAAGCTCATTTGATCATCTAGAGTCATCAGGTTCCTTATCTATCTGGAACACATAACCTAAAGGTTTTCAAATGGGAATCCAAGTTTAGGGTAACCTCTATCGGCTCTATACTTTTGGATCATATGAGATCACACACATTACACCTTACCAAACTAAATAAAAAACTAATAGACGGGGTCTATAATGATAATAAGAGGATAGCCAAATTTGTTTAGATGTTCCATTAAATGGTTGGACTAGATAACATGTTGAAAGAGAAATTGGGGAAAATGAGAAGTATGTAGAGCAAGAGATTTTTCCAACTACGAGTGGACCCTGGAAACATGGCTTTTTAATGGGAAGCCCATGCGTGGTAGCCACACGAGCACTAAAAGAGTAGTTGCATGCAACCAGCATGCGTTAGCACATGCTAGTGGGATTTAGATCTGCAAGCCCTTAGTAGTGCTTGCGTGCTCATGTAATGTAGGCCCACCAGCACAACTCAGGGGGCTTGTATGAAGATTTTCAAGGCCCCACTTACGGGACAAGGGAAGCTCGCATATGTTTCTGGTGTGGGCTTATCACAGCCTACCGAAGCAGGCTGTGCACGATGGTCAACCCACAGTGGCTGGGGCTCCGCGTAGTTGACCCGCTTATGGGATGGGGATTTCCCCATCCCATATTGCTTAAAGAGGAGCATTTTTTCTACCCTTACTCCTATAAATAGGAGCCTTTGCTCCTCCTTTCAACTTACTTCAATTCAACCTTCGCTTATGAACTTGACTCTTTTTCTTGCGAATTGTTTTGATATCCTCCTTTAGTTTCTCTTATATCTGCGAGATTCTTTTTGAAAGCTTATTCCTATTTTGGAAAAGCGCCTTCATAGTTATTGTTGGGTTATTCTATGACTGGTCTAGCAACTGCTTGTTAACTAACAAGTTCTCCCTCCTTGTGAGGTTTTAGTTAGTGGGGTTCATGTGGACTATTCATAGAGGTTATCCTAGTTTAGAAGCAAGTGCTAATGGTGCTCTGTTCAATTGGTTTACGGGATCGCTCTACAACATCAAGGGAAGTCATACATCAAATGGTAATTCTCTATACTTAGATGCTAGGTCTCTTTTTATAATTTTTTATAGACCTTATGCATCTATGGAACGTTACAGTTAAGATTATATCAATCATGTCATGCTTAGGAGTTCCTTTTAGATTATAAGTTATGTAAATCTTCCATACCAGTTCGCATATTCATTACTTACCTAGATTAACCATCACCTTGGAGCCAATTTGGATGACCATGCCTTACTTCCTGATCCTAAGGTTGGTGATTTGATTGAAATTTGGGTTAATGAGGCCCACCTTTTAAAGGATAGAATGAAAAAGCCCTCTAATATTGTTGCTCCTCCTCAAGCCCATTCAACTATTGCAGAAGCTAATTTTATTGGGTTATTTGGAGGATGTTAGTTCCAAACCCTAGTGTATATTTTGTAATAACAATTTTACTTGATTTTATTTTTTCAACCTCTTGGATTTGGATTAAATATTATAAGGAAATTGTCAAATATGAGCTTGATTTGATCTCATAATTTTAAGCCATCTATTTCCTATTTACTAGAAGGGTTTTTCATATTTCTATTTTACAATCATACCTTCCATCTTGTTTCCTTTTATCCCTCTCATGTTATTGTAGTTTTTATTCTCAAAAAATGTCCCAGCTAAAAAAATTTCTTCGCAAATCAGTCATCGTCTCTGGTCCGTGGTGGCTGACTTCGATCCTTCAGTATTTAATTCATCGATATTATCCTCTTCTTCGTGTTTGATTCAGTGCCCAAATCTCAACCTAAGAAAAATTCTCTCAATTGTATTTTCTCCTTGTCTGTGGATAAGCACTAAGTCTTCTTTATTCGTTAGATTGAGTGAGTTTCATAGAAGTGTGAGAGTTTATAGTCAGAAGAATGATTGAGATGGTGTTATTTAGAAAGCCAAGTGATATTGGAATTATTAGTTTTAGGGTTTTAGTCAGTTCGGGATCGAAGAAGAAGAAGGTTTCTTGAAGAAGTGACTTAAACTACTTTCTAAATTGTGAGTTTTCATCGATTACTTTATACCACAATTTTTCGATTTAACAATTGTTCAAAATATAATTTTATGTTGCAAAAAAATGTTCTCAACTTGGTTTGATGAGTTTATTGAAATTCTTGATATTGGATTGAAAAGAAATCATGTTGCTAATTATGGGATTTTGTTTCTTGTTTTGATGCTTTTTAGAGTTGAATCCAAAATTGGAAGATGAAGAATCAGAGATTCTGTTGCAAGTAACAATTTGGTTGGATTTGATTATTCTATTTAGAGCAATTTGATATTGTTGGATTCTAATTTGATGTTTGTATTGTTGTTTTTGCTTTAACAAAACTAGTACAGCTAACATACTTCAATTCCCACCTTTGAAGCCAATCTTGAAGTGATCAAATTTTCTGAAAAGGTAATGTCACTTCATATGTTATAGTAGGCTATTACGAGTTTTCTAGATACTTCACAAAAGTTTCACCGAAATATCATTAGACATTTCACATATTAAGTAACACACATATATCTGACATATAACACTTATATAGATATGTGTATAATAGACATAAAATAGACTTGTAAATATCATAGTAGTCTTAATTCCATCATAGGGTATGAGTTTCCTCGTCAAAAGATTCTTAATTCCTTCACTATTATTGCTTAGCCTAATAAAAAAATTTATAACTACCATAAATTTGAATTGCTGATACAAAATTGTTATTTTCCGAAGCACCTAAAAAGGGCAGAAATATTTTGTTTAATGAGTCATTGTTACCAAATGCAGATCCACCTTGGTTATATGCTTGTTATATGAATTGAATTTTCACTGTTGAAAAATTTGCAGTGATTGTGGAATTTTCGTGCTAAGCTACATTGAGTACATTATCAAGGAGAAGCAAATGCCAGAAAAGATTCATCTCGACCTCCATAGACTGCGCCTAACTCTCAGATTGTATAAATACAATGAGAAGAAGAAAAAAAACTTTGAGAGCGACGAAGATATGATCATAGAAGATTAGAATGATTGATTATTCGAAGGCCTTTATTTCCTTATTATTTTTTTGATTCATTGGTTTATTCAAACAAGAACTAAGTTATGTTAGGTAATACATTATATAATAAATATAACAGATATATAATTGATTTATATCAGACATGAAATCTACTTATCTATTTCAAAAGGTACTTTACTTTGTCTGATATAAATCAATAATATATGCATATTACATTTATATTAGGTAATACATTATATAATAAATATAACAGATATATAATTGATTTATATCAGACATGAAATCTACTTTTCTATTTCAAAAGGTACTTTACTTTGTCTAATTCATGTATCTCGGACATATAATAAATGTATAATACGTGTACACTACATAAATACATAGGGTATAACAAACATATATTATATATACAATAAATATAATAAAATTATAATAGGTATGTAGTAGATATTTATCATGCATATAATAGACATGTAGTTGTACATATAATGATATGTAATAAATCATGTATTTGAAAATGTGTCATTGATCAGTCACATGCTTAATCTCAAAATTATAATACGAAGCTAAAAAAATCTTCGATATTAGGAGTAAGTGTGATTGGCGATACAACCAAAATCAAGCTTTATCGACCTTCTTGCCAAGCTAGAAAAAGTTGGCAACCGCAACAATGACATGGGGATCATTATCACACTTCTTAAGGGCATCCAAACTCATCTGATTGGGGCACTCCCGCAATGCCTTTGCCATCAATACATTTGCTTCCTTTTTGTTCTCTTGTATTGAATATACCTTCAAAGCAGCAAGCTACAATTCAGGGTTTCAATTCTTCGTGGCCATGGTTAGGAAGAGCACAAACTCATATAATACTAATATAAATCCATTATATATCAATAAATGTTATATCAATCATCAATATTAGACACATGAAAATCATTGAATTGTTTACATATATCCAGTATAAATTTACAGCAATTAAATCACATATATAGCAGTTATATAATCAATATATATCAAAAACTAAGCACACATATATGAAAATATATCAGATCTAACAAATAATTAAATTGAATCATCAAATAACTTGAGCAGAAGCATTATCATAATACAAAGTAATTCAATGATGAGATTAGTACTGCTTTTTAGCTGTTGAAAAAAGCGCAAAGACACATTGTTGGTAATCTATCAAGCAGAAATTGAAGATGTTACCTAATACTGAATCTCAAATCTTTGATCTCATCATCTAGCTTCAAACTCGAATTCAGATTTCGTTTGAAATTTCTGCTAAATTAGAAGAATGAGGAATACAATTTCAACAACGGAATTTAAGAGTTTGACAAGATAGAGAAAAAAACAGGAATCTTCAAACCATTACCACCTGAAACTAGATTATCAAACTGCTATTCATAAAATCAAACCAACTAACATACAATTCAATCAAATTATTAAGTTAAAATTGATAACATAGCAGGCTAAAAGCTCAATATCTCATTTTTATAACCTAGAATTGCAAAGAGCCACGCAAAAACAGAAGAACAAAGAGGAACTATCCTAATTTTTAAAAAATTAATCCAAGATAGAAAAATTAAAGCTAACCTCTCCAAGAGCAACACATAGACACTTTGGATAATTGAGCTCATTCACCAATTTGGCATCTTCAGCCTCATGAATCCCAACCTTTTCTGTTACCATAAGGAACTTATCTCAATTCAAATCAAACACACTTCCTTCCCAAGTTTACAATAAAAGCTTCATCTTCCCCTAACTAAATTCAACATAGCCAAACACTCATCTCTTCCAACAGTAAGAGCCAGTTTACCATATGGATGATTTTTCACTCCTTTCCTATGAGCCTTAATAGTTTTCAAGTGGATGAAATGATCATTGTGATAGATGTAGACGGAGCAGTCGACGGAGGCGGAGGTAGATTGTGGGGGAATGAAAGTGAGGGAGGCGTGAAGAGGGCAAGGGAGCTGATGGAAGAATCGTGATGGTGAACGGTGCCGAGGAAGAAAGCAGAGGAATCGAGTAATTAGGTTTTGAATTGAAAAAAAATCTGAAATGAGTGAAAAAGAGGTGGCTTATATAGAACGTAAATTTGAAGATATAAAAAGCAAAAATTACACACAGGAAAATAAATACTTGAGGAGCCAAATTTATAAATATAATACATGTTTAAGACCAAACCCCTTAAAAATATGTCTGGTGGACTCAACTAAGGTGATTAACAAGTCAGAGGGGGTAAATGACTCTCTTTTTCGAGCTTTCACTTTCCTTAGAGGGTTACCTTTAATACATTAACTGAGCAAAACTGGTGTTTTTGTTTTCCTCAAAAAATGTCCTCTGATGTAGTCTCTTCACTTTTGTTTATTTGGATGAACAATTTCTAAATGCAATGGCAAGTAAGTAAAGAGTTAGAGATAATAAACACAAGTTTTCATCCTAGTTCAACTTCTGCCTAATCCAATCCTTAAAATCTTTGTTCAAGCTTTAATCCACTATTAATTATTTTTTGGGTGAAGAAATAAACCGCTACAATGAGTTGATTACAGACTTGAGTATCATTCTCAATCCCAGCTTATGAGCTTTACCAAAAAGAGAGTATTGTCCTCTTAATATTTAGGCTCTGAGCTATACCAATAGTAAGAGTACCGTCTTCACTAGTATCAAAGCTCCTTCACACTAATTTATCAACTAAGCTAGAGTTGACAAGTTTTGAAAGAAAAGGTTTTGACCTTCTGAACTTTGTTCAGTAGGAATATATCACAAATTATTTGAATGATGGTTTTTTTGAGTTTTGAAGTGACGTATTGCAGCATAGAGAAATAGCTTAAATGATCTTGAAATAGCTTGCAAAAATCCCCAAAGCACTAAATGATATAAGGTTATGCTCTGATGTTGTTCTGTACTTAATACTTTCTTGTCTTGCTTCTAAGGATAATTCTTGAAGTAAGTGTCAAAACGTTTACTGAGCGTCTTCTGAGTCTAGATTCAACAATGTTCAATTTTTATATTTAATACTCTCTTTTAAGGAATTTGAATTCAAAACTACAACTGGTTTGTGTAGGATTTCGGGATGTCAATAGGGCGGGCAATACTCGAAAGTCGTGAAATATGAATCGACGAGTGCAGGGAATAATCGAAACTTCACACTCGTGAAAAAACATGGGCGGGTTAGGGTGGAGCCAACCCCGAATCGTTAAATAACCACATCATCCCCGAATAAATCTCGAAATAAACTCGAATGTAAAACACACGTACAAGCTTTTAATTGTATATCATATATAACTTGTTAAAAAAATCACATTTCAACAATTGCATACCCATATTTTATTAATAAAAAATAAAATAAATTATATTACAATTCCATTTAAACATGGTTTGTCAAAATTATATCAATTGAATTCTTTTTCTGAAATAACTGTATATTGCATAAAAAAATCCAGTTGTACAAAAGCAAAAGCCAATTGAAGTTGAAAAAATAAGTGCATAAAGCAGCACATAAACAAGTAACTTGTCACTTAGCTCTTTATCATAACAATCGACAAAACTCTCTTTCTATAAAAGACCATCCTAACTATTTGAATTTGCTTAAACAAAAATTCAATAGATCATTGATAAACATGAGAAAAGACACAACAAATCATATTGAACCAACGAGAACATCATAGCACTTAGAATTATTACTTGTATTATACAATCTTATAGTTAAAATTTATTGATTTACGATAAAATTAAGTACAACTAATACTATATATGAGAGCATACATCAAATTATTGTGAACGTGATAGTAGGACGGGGATTACCCGAAAACCGCTTGAACCCGCGTGGCCGAGGAATGGACTGGTGAATAAATCCCTGAAACACTAAATATGGGAACCTCGAACCCGCACCACCCATACCGAACCCGCCCCATTGACATCCCTATTAGGATTACTTCAAGTTCTTATAACCTTAACCTTCTATAACATGATACGCGACTTTACAAAATGTTGCATGAAGCCCACAAATAAATAGGCATACAATATAACATATTTAACGATCACTCATGTATAAAAACTGTTTGCACTCAATTTTTTTATGAATAGTTTTACTGTTAAGCTCTGTTCTAAAAGGCGATTGCCTAGGCGGCGTCTAGAGGGAATTTTTTGGAACACCCGCCATGATTATATATAATTGGGCGGTCAAGGCGGAAAGTGTCGCCAAAATCCAGAAGAGTGTCGTCAAAGACTAGAAAGATGTTGCCAAAGCTTAGACAAAATGTCGTCAAAGCCAAGAAAAATGTTGTTACATGAATTTTTAATTTTATTATATAAAAATTTATGTGTTAGTTAAATTTTTTATTCTAATTCATTGATAAATATAAAATATTTTAAAATAATAACCTGCCTAGTCCCCACCTAGATACTGATTAATCTTCAACTAATCCCCATCTAAACCTCTGAAGGATCTAGTTGTCCGACTAGGGCCTAGCGCCTTTTAAATCAATGGTTTTAAGACTCAGTTAGTGTGTTGAGCAAAGGAGAAAAAAAGGTGAATTCATTAAAATTAACAGTGTAAGTATACGAATAAGATGTAAGGATCAATACAATGGGATGTTGTAAGGTGAAAAAATGACAAGAAATTTATCTGTAATTGTTTAATCTGTTAAAAATTTGATGCGTCGGTAGCCGCCAAATACTGTACGGTTACTATGCAACATTATGATGCAGGGCCTACATCATTAATATTTGATTATGTTTCTTTATTATTTACGGTTTGTGCCATTGAGTTTTCCTATAAATATGATTCAATTTTTCTTATTCAATACACCTAAGAGATAAGAAATAAAATCTCTTTCATATTCTCTCTATGTTTCTCTTCTTATAGCTATAATATTCTTGTA